>JBAJNP010000234.1:67838-116019 GCA_036877545.1 Yasuhikotakia modesta | reverse complement strand
GTAGTAGGCTTTCGAGCCTACACAGCTTGGAGTAAGACAACATGCATAAAGAGGATGATGTGGTCAAAATACTCATTTGCCTAATAATTCTGCACTCCCTGTACAGTTTGTTCATATCAAAAGATAAGAGAACTGTACCGTTACTGTAAATATATTTTCAATAACATTTCTTGTGAACATAATTTGTCTGCGGAAAACTGCTTTTTCATGATATAAAAATGATTACATGGTCTAAAGATTTCCTTTTTTACAGCATTCTCAAAATATATGCTTAATTTTTCATAGGCTATCATAGGATGGCTGTATGAAGCTATAGAAAAACAAAGCATGATAACGTTTTTGTATTTCAGATAGGAGTAAATGACAGCTCCAAACCTTTGAAAATTTGACTTGTTTTAAAAGTCTTTAAACACAACAAATCTTGTAATGTTTAACCAGTTGTTCTAAATGGGTGGACTGGGCGGTTTCCTTGGCGACCAGCAGGGGGTGTTAGTGACCAGCGTTAGAACAGAAATAAAGTTTAAAATATTCAAATATGTTTAAGTTCTGTGCTTACCAGCCCTGTTTCTAGAGGCACAATGACACATTTTGTATGAATTTGTCTGTTTCTTTGTATGTTTCTGTAAGCCTTTATCTGTCTTTATCAGTACACAATTGTTTCAGACATTCTGCTAATTTTGAAGGGAGACATCCAACGTTTTTTATACTGTTAGGGGGCCTCAGAGAATGGGGTTAGTGGGGGTCAAAACTCTGTTTGATGTAAGAAATACATCAAAACAAATGGAAGGAAAACTGTGCTTGTCAAACAAATTGATGAGCGTATGACAAGATCACGTGTCTGACCCACACCAAAAAATATTTTTATGTATAATAGCAACTGTGGGGTAACTACTGGGTATATAACAATGGATATGTAATGTTGCAGTTACAAAAAAATGTAAAAATATATATCTATGAAAATCACACTTCAAGGAAATGAAGGTGAGCACTTTTAAGACTATTCACATCCTGATATCAATCATAGTAGTTTTAAAATATTTATATAAATATTCTATGGAATAAATAAATCATCTATGGAAGGCATGATACTGTAAATGTTCGCTCAGTCACAGGATTCAGTCTAAGTGCAATGATGGGGTGTCCTACTTTCCTGTTAAACTATGTATTTGCATACCTCTGCCCTACATTCCTGTGTTTTAGAGGAGGCGTGGCTTTGGAGAGCACAATTGCATTCAAAGCTAGACTGCTATTGCTGGTCTTACCAAAACTGTCTACCCCACCTTTAAATGTATTGCATTGATGAAGACCCTGTTTCATTTGCAGAAAAGCACCTGACACTTGTGCTCTTGATAGGGGCATGGTTAAGTTTCTATGCATACTCTGAGATGAGTCCCTGGTAACAATGTAGGTCTGATGCTATACAGAATAAATTATATTGATTTCAAGCATGAGGTTAAAGAAACGTTACTATCTATAAAGGTTTCTTATTAATCTTACCTTAAATTGTATTAAATTGGCTATAAAATTGCTTACATTGTAATGAATATGATAATGAAAATTTATTGTGAAAGAAACAGCTTCATCCAAACTGAACAAACAAACTGTTAAAAAACATGTTGAATGAACAAAGTTCTGTGCAGGAGTTTGTGAAGAGCATGTTGAACAGACTGAGTCATTTCAGCCTTAGCCAAAAGGGGTCATGGGGGTTTGAAGGTGTGTCGGAAGAAATGGGGAGTGGCGTGTTATCTGTTCAACTTCAAAACAGACCAAAGCGGCATAAAAGTCACCCGCAAGACTTAAAAAGTCACACAATAGTTTAGTTGAAGTTCCTTAAATTCTCTTTGTTGTGCTTGTTGAAAACATTAAGTCAACGACTTTGAACATCGTTGGACCACCAGCACTGAAATGAATCTGGGCTATTGTGTTCAAGACTTGATAAACAATGAGGCTATGAAAACGGCGTGTAGTACACGATGAGTCATTCCAGCCGAAGCCAGAAGGGGTCAGTGGGGGTTTGGGTATGTGTCAGACTGCGGGAGTAATAGGGAGTGGTTATCTGCATTGTCATGGTGTCAACTCAAGGGCCCTGTTACTCGTCACAAACAGCTTTGTACAGCCTTGCAAAATAAGTAAATGCATATGGAACTCAGTGAAAAGATTTGTGAGTACTGTAATGTCTCAATTAACTTACAATACTTTAACATAAAAATAGTAAAAAAGTAATAATAACAATAATGATATAAACAATAACAATATCAATGTTTCAGAGAGGCTAGACTATTACACATTTAACAAATTACGAAATATGTATTTATTCAACCCAGGGTAAAGGCCTAAAATGGTTTTGAGTTTCTTTTCTATGGTTGTCTTCTAGATGTAATGGGTTAACATTAATAGAACACCTGTCCTGTATTGCCAGTGTGATTTTGTGAATGTCAGTGTGTTATAACTCAGACTCATGATATTCTGATAACTAGCTCATTTTTCAAATGACAATTATGTGTATTGTTAGTCTTTACACTCTTTGTTTTTTGCATTGCGATTTATTCTGCTCAAATTCTTTTCAGCATAATATCATGTAACAACAACAACACCAAAAAAATATAAAAATGTACCACATTTGACCATTTTACTGGCTTTGCTTGGCATATTGCTTCACAAAATCAGGACACGTAGCATAAATTAATGTTAGTAAAGCCACAAATTGATTTTTTTTTACACTTTTACACATCCACCTGCAAAACACATAATAAATTAATAAATTAATTCACAAGCAACCAACAGTCTAACAGAAACGCTTTACAGAAGTCCATTCAATGAATTAGTTTGTTTTCTCCTGTCCTGCTCTGATAAAACCCCCCTAACAAACTACAGCACAGATTCTACCACAGCTCACACAAGTATTATATTCACCATCTAGCACTTCTGCATAACAATACATTACATATTACTTTCATTATAAGATATTAAGAAACCAATTCCAGACACGCCGTTCATTTAAACATTTTATGAACCGGCCAAAGTCATTGTGGGCTTGCAACAAATGTTGTCCCACAAAATGTAACATTATAAAATAATGGCAGTCTTGTAAAGCACATTTTATAGAATCCATTGAACACATGAAAGGTTTTTGGCCTCACAATCAACTTACTTTATACAACTGCAAGTCCAGGCCACACACAACCTAATATGTAAAAGCTTTAAACTAAATTAATACAAAATGGTGTTCAGAATATGAAATGATGTAGAGTTTAAAGGCAAAAATGAGTAGTAATCTGCTAGTACTGGAGTGTTTGGAGGTCCCAGCCCACCATAAAATACTAAACAAAATCTCCTGAATTTTCTTAATTTAATGATAACTAATATTGGGCTATCTGGATGTCAATTGACTTTACATCTTTATTTACATTCAGACACCTAAGTTCATATACTCAGTTATTATTTAAACATATTTTTGAGATATCACCTCAACCTTCAATGGTACTAATGCTCACACTTCTCACTCATCACTCATTTACACATTTAGGTCATTGAGAAAAGCAATTTTAGCTATGATACTCATTCCTCAACAATTGGCACTGTTTTCACATTATATTAATGTGTCTACAGGCAACGCACAACTTCAAGGAGTCTTAACTGTACAAGGCTGTTTTCTGCAATAGCTATTTGCATTACACAGCCTGTTTAAAAATTGAGAGCATTGTTTTATCACCTTTCTTACTGCAAAATAGAAACAGTTTATATTAAAAAGGCCATTTCCTCAAATAACACCTGAAGTATTTGATCAAATCTGCTCTGTGAGAAAACAACATTTAAAATGCTAAATGCAAGTGTTTTTTAAATAAACTGTCCATATTTCCCTCTTCTGTCAGCTAATGAAAACATTGGCTTGAAGAATATAAACACAGTATGTCTTGTTTTTATTATCTGAATAGAGCGTTTCTTGAGGTTTTGCATATGCGTATTGTTTGGTTTGTTTTGCTGTACAACAGACCAGCTTATTCTGCAATGACAGCTAGAGCTGAAGCGTCACATCTGAAGAACAAATTTTACATGGGTGACTCCAGTTAATTTTATTAACATCTATTTAACTTCTTGCATTATTCTCTATTCAGACCGCTTACAAAGTAAGGGACTGTCCACTGAGTACCTCTGTCAGTAATCCTTCAGTCTTATTGCTGAGGCTGGACATTCTTACCTTAATGCCAACCTTAACTAGCTTTTAAACTGATGTAACTTCCATAAACTGATGTAATAAACAATAAAAAATAAACAGGGTGGAGGTTGGTGATGTCAGCAAATATGGAAAATTATTTCAGAGGTGGAGCAAGCCTTTATAAATGTTCAATGAATCATGCACAATGGAGTCGCTGAGTTTGTTGACTAGAAAAGCTGTGTCCCCTTTACTTAATTAATCTTATTTTGTTCTTCTAGTTTTAATAGACTCAGTCTAAAAAGGTATTTCAGATTAGTTGCATCTGTGGCATTCATGCTAATCCTTAAATCAGGCAACCAACTGAGTATTGGCTCATCTTAGTCAATGTTAATGAGACTTCTCTTAACAGGTCAAAGGTCACACAAGTGAATCATTTAAGATCTGTTGTTTAAGACAACATTCACAAAGAAGTTTCAGAACATTCAGAAGAATATTCAGAAGTTTCAAACATTTCAGAAGTTAAATATGTCTGTGTGGTTTGACAGTCCTGGAGGGTCAGTTGTGTACTTGTCCTCAAAAGAACAAATGAACCTATGGCTTCAGTTCTTTATCTCATTCGCTATTTTGTCCCAGGTAAGGCCAGATATTTTCAAAACCACGGTGTAACAGTATCAGAGCATTATGGGTAATAAGGGGAGCACATTTAGTGAGTCCAATTTATGCCAGTGTTTGAACTTCATCAGGATTTGATGCCTTTTGCAGACTCGCTTGACTGTCTGGACATCTGGACATCTGTCCACTCCTGCATGGTGTTCTGAAGAGCCTGTGTTTTCTCTTTGTCCACCTGCACGTAGTCCACCTTCTCATCTGAGGTCACTGAAGAGGTGGATGGCTGTGGAAAACACAAAAAAAGAAGTCATTTTATATTCTCCAGAGGTTGAGTGGAGTTTGGAGCTGTGTGTGGAAACTGGATGGATAAATATATCAATATCCACAACAAAACAATTGTGCTGAACTTCACCAAATGTGCTTTATATCAGGGCTGAGACGTTACTATTGACCATGTTATAGACTTTGATCTATATAGTGGGACAGATACCTTTCTGTGTGGACCAGGGGAACCAGACTGAAAGTCCAGGGCCAAATAGTCCACATTTCCACAGTTCCTGGGTGCTGGACTGCTGGTACCACTCATTGCTGGGGAGGTAGACGCTGGGTTTTGCTGTAGATAAATATACATTAGTGAAGAAAGAGCACATTTATACAGAACATCAAATATAAGTGGCATAGATACAGCGTGGTAGTCCTGTTGACTACTACTAAGTATTATCCTCACCATTGCCACATAGTTCTCCTCACTGTCTGCTGAGTCAGTACTGGTGATGCTTTGAGTGGAAATGGGCCGACAGTGTTGTGATGACATGGAGTTCATGACAGACCTGTACAATAAAGCATATAATTTCTTCAAAGCAAAGAGTTCCAAACAAAAGTGACTATTAAAATTAATTAAACTTATTAAAACTAGTTTGTAGCTTGTAAAATTATCCTTGTTTTTATACAGCTGAAAAATTAGTTTGTTTCATTCTTATATAAGGCATTTAAATAACAGGCATCAGTAAAACATCTACTTTAGTAAATATTCATGTAATATTACTAAGAAATCATGTAATTTACTTGTTGCTAACAGCATATATAGAACACAAAGCAACACACTGATTCATGGTTCCAGAAAATGTAGTTACAGCATCTATCAGCAGGGGCATTCTGCTGTTATGAGGGGGTGAAGGGGGGCAAGCACTACTCACATGGGTCTAGTCCAAGACATGGTGATGGGGCTCTTGAAGGGAAGCTCGTCAATGATGCCATTGTTTCTCAAGTCAAGAGGTGTTGGTTTTGCTGCAAAGCGAGACACAATAAATCAGCTTAACTATTTGAAGATGGTTTACACAGAAATGAAAACTCTGAATTGTTTAACTTAACTTTTAAGTAAGCTTTTTTCTACCATAAAGCAATATTTTGATTAATGTCTTAGTCACTCTTATCCAGGCAGCTACAATGAACAGGGACTGAAGCTTTACAAAGTTTCACATAAGGGGTCAAAATTCAGGAAACCAGCTGCTATGGAAACATATGGGCAGATGACAGATGTCATGAGATGTAGAGATAGCTCCGCCCACCTGTCCGGTTGGGTTTCAGGTTGCGATTGATTGGTGGCGGTGTAACGTCACTGAGTCGGCCGGGTCGGAGACACAGTGATGTTGTACTGCCCTTCCTGGCTGGCAACGTTGCCGAGAATCCTGGGAAATCAAAATGGTGAGGGCCCGGGCTCATAGGGATATAGTTATTTTTAGGACTGTCAGCTAAGGCGGCACTGAAAGGGGAGGATGACGAGCCAGGATTCATGGGCACATAGTTATCCTCAGAACCGACACTGTCAGAGCGGGTCAATGGGGCTTTGGTTCTCTGTAAAAGAGAATAGAACAATCCAGCTTACATAGTTTTAGATTAGTGTTAAAAACCACTATGACACACGCCATTTGTTCTGTCGTAGTTGGAATAGACTGTCTATTGTCAGTCAGTGGCCTGGAGTTATGGTCATTTTCAGGAAACTGTGCCATTTGTATCCCTGTGACTTACTACAGACATAATTAACAAGATACTGAACTAAATAACATCATTCAATACATCTGACTTTTAATTTTCAATTTAAATAGAAATCTAAATATAACAGGGTTCATAATTCAAGTTGCAAACTTCCTCTAATGGGATGAAAAAATGTAGTGTATTATTAAAGGTTTGTGAAAATAAATAATACATATTCATATTTATCAGTAGTCATGAGATATTTTAAGGTGATACGTCATGTCTATAATAGTGTCACGACCCTGTTACTTTGTAATTTCTTGAAGGTTCAACTTTTCAACACATAATAAGAAAGGAACTGTGAAGCATTAATGGAATCATTTCCTGAGAATCTCATGACTTAGAAAGATGCTTTACCAAGTAGGAGCTGAAACCATCGTTGACGGTCTCTACCGACTGACCGGAGCTGTTGAAATAAACCGGCCGCTGGTGACTGCCCGTCTCAAAGGAAGAGCCTAAAAACATTTATGTTACGTTAAAAAAGCAAAACAAGTTATGGAGCACTATTTCCTGCATACATTTTATTTATGGAACTAATGCGTTTACACAAATGACAAATGTGGCCAAATTCTTTTTTCATATGTCCTACTGGTTCCTTGTTTGTTCCTTCTGATACAGTACAGGTGTGGGAATGAGGAGTGGATGGTCAAAAGTCACATCCTTTTCCTACAGACAACCTGGCCCTGCTGAGCCACTAGGAAATCACTGAATTGTGTCTGCTATATTTTTCTTCAGCTTATCAGGCCGGAACAAACCATTCTGAGGCTGCCTGCATGGCTTGAATTTCATTAGCCTCCTAGCAGATCAGAGTAAACATTGACCAGGCTGCCTCTTGCTTTCAAATCAGATGCACAAATTAAACAGAAAACAACAATATGAGGATAGCAGTGAATAGAAGGGTACGGGCTATCAACTTTTAAAAAGCCATAAAAATGGCACTTACATAAGTAAACAACTGCATTGTATTTCCTTAGTTTTTACACCAACTTTAAAGCTGCATTTATCAAGCCTGAGCATTCAGTAGTTACCAAAGTTGCTAGGAACAAGGTTTTATATTGTAACACATTTACCAATAATTACAAACCAAACAAGGCAGTTCAATCTTAGCGACAGTCTAATTTAAACTTAATTCTCAATTGTGTCACCCATTCTGGCACAATTATTTATTATTTTTCTTCATAAATGTACACGTACTACATGTAGATGTAATATGATTTCTTGTTTTTACATGTATTTCAGTGATTCATTGTTTACTACAGAATTTTGTGGCAGGGATACAATGTTTTGCATGTAATTGTATAGAATGTACAAACATTTTTCTAAAGGTTAAGCACCTATTTTCACTTACCCTTTTTGAAAATAAAGCAAAAAAAGATTTCACACTTATTTCACACAAGATTGATTCTCTACCTCTATGGAGTTTGATGTTTTCCACTGCTGGCAAAGTGTTCCTCCTGGGAATCACCGACATGGTCCCAACATCGCCATTTTGAGCCCCCATGGACAGCGGGCTCCCCCATCGGGTCTCTGAGCCTTGGCTGGGTTTGGGGGGCCTGGGTGGGGGCGCATTCATGGAGTCAGCGGTGGATGGCAGCAGGGCGTTGTGGTTCTTATCGAACGTACGGGGGATCTGGTAGACGGAACCGGAAATGCTGGGTAAATCGTAGTTATCAAGGGCCCGCTGGTCATTGGTATGTGGGGCCGCCAGAGTATTACTGGGGGTCTTGTAGGCGTAGACATCATCTAATTCCAGCTCGGATTGCTCTTCAGTGCTGAAACCTCGGGGCAGCACATAGCAACCATCGCGGGAGTCAGTCCGGGAGGAGAGCTGCTGATGTTTGCTGGGTTTGGGTAGACTGTAGAAACCGTGAAGCTGCCCCCCCATGCCATTCAAACAGTGAGAGAAACCATGAGTGAGTCTCTGAACCGCAGAGTCGCTGCCCACCAACAGGCTGCTGCGGGAGGCTTGTGAGAAACTGGCACTCCTTTGGAAAGAAGGCATACAATTACTTTTTATGCTATGTATAGGTGATCTATGTAATTTATATAAATATAACAGTTCATTACATTTTATACATTTTTGATTACATTTTTAGTATCACTAATATACCACTGTATATATACATAAAATACATATCACTAATATAAGTATATCTTAATATATAAGTATGTAATATATAAGTATACCTAAGTATAAGTATATAATGTATTTTCAATAATATCATGCATTCTGTATATTTTATAATTTTGTTTTATAAAAATTAGTTTAATCCTTTTGTATAGACTATTTCACCTATGTTTTAAACAATTTGTCCCCATTTAACCAATTTCCTTTAAGCTGCTTTGTAGAAAATGCTATAAATGTGATTTACATGGATGGAGCTATGTTATTTTAAATTGCAGCAAACATTTCATCATAATTATCCCTTGCTTTGATTTTGAAAATCAAAATGTCAACACAAGAAAGAAAATTTATTAGGGCCTTAAAAATAAAGTACATGGAACAAATATCTGTATGTAATATCTAGACTCAACCACTAGGTGCAGCGTTTCTCTTTATGTTCCCATGACTTTTAGAATCTTTGCATACGAAGTGTTTTGAAACTTACAGTTTCAAGATCTCTGAGGCACGACAGAGAGTGGCTGTGATACATTAAAGTCTCTATATTGGGCACTGAATACATGAGCATTCCCACAGCAGAAGTGGACAAATCAGTTTACTATGTCAAATGTTTGAGTTGTGGAGGCACAATTTTGGGAATGATATGAATGGACAATGTAGTACAGTTTCGGTTGTTTGATTAGTAAAATGGTCATGAACACTCAGGATGAAGCAGATCAAGGTAAAATGACTGGTTAGCACATCCTGAAAATAATCCTTCTGCAAACACTAGCATACGTCACTGTTTGCTGCTACATTTTTAGGAAGGTCTCTTAGCTTAGTTTGTTTAAGGGACATAAAATAACAGAATAACAACATTCATATTTTTGTATATTGTTATAATTGTTGCATATGTTTCTGTACTGTTTTGGGGGTTATTAAAAATTAATATGTAATTGTTTGATTGAACGCATGTCAGATACAGTACAGTATACTGTACATAAATACATCAGATACAGTAGACGAGTGGATCTCCAGAAGAAATGCCTGAGCCAAAAAATTACAGTAATTACAGTTTTACCCCCAAATTATTATAACTGACACTTTATAAAAACAGTTATGTAAACATATATTGTATACAAGGCAGTATAAACTAAGTACTAAGTACTAAGTTGTACTGTGTAAAGTATAAACATCATCATGCTAAACAATGCTAAAGATGCTACATTACAAATGTCTGAAATATGATCTGGACATTTCTTGAGAGTTTGTCTAAAATTCACCCAGATACACTGAACACTGTGTTCTGTCAGACACACACCACAACATCGTCCTCCAATCCTGTGACTAGCCACATTTCCAATCGTAATGCTTAATCAATATCCAGCACAATTTTCATTACATGGTTCTTGATCCATGTGTCGTTCTCCAGAGGTCATTCATCAGCACATGACGGTCCTCATATGAAGAATAATCTGTCCTTAGTTTCTAGTGTCTTGATTAAAGAAAGTGCTCTGTACAGATGAATGTGTGTGAGAGAATCAGTCACATCCATCTGTTGAGACGCTTTATTGAATCTGATGACGTGACGTCTTTAAAACATCATAAAGCGCAAACATGATGGACTGCAGTTCAGTCCTCGTGATTCATAGCTTGGGACTGTCTGTGCAATTGCCCTCAGAGTTTGATGATGTCAGGATAGACTGTGCATTTTAAATCTTTTTTTTAATCTGTGGAAAACTCCTTTTTATTATCACTGGTAAGCATGTCACAGTACATTCAATACATTTAAGAAGTGTGTCTTTTTTAAATGTTAAACTATGTCTATCTGTTCCTGTGTAGCTCAACTGGTTGCTCATTGCGTTAGAAGCGCAAAGGTTGTGGGTTCAATGCCTGGGATGGTTAACTGATGATATAAATTTATGCCTTGAATTCGGTGTAAGTCGCTATGGATAAAAGTGTCTGCCAAATGAATGTCAATGTGTTGCATCTTTTTTTAAATCATTTTATTTCAACATTTTAAATAAATAGTTGATTTTACAGAAAGGTACTTTGAGCAGCCCAATGCAGCAATTGGATTGGTAATATAATTGGTATAATTGGTAATATATTTCTAATATAAAAAATAGAAATATTTTGATTGTCATTGTTGTCATTTGTTTGTCATTGTTTAACCACAAATGCCAAAGAAATGGATTCATTAACGACTTAAACTCATATGATCTTATCATAGGCAATATGATATGAGAGGGATATACAATATGACCACAGGACTTAAGAACATTATGACATCACAGAACTTACCGTGCGCTCTCACTCTTGCGGCTCATGCACTGATGAAGCAGGAGGTAGTCCTGTGGGGCGCTGTTAGACAGAGGACCATGGGAGTGACGTACAGGTATATCAAAGGTAAACAGCATTGGCTGGCTGGAGTGGGCGGGTACTGATGTTTTACGTTCACCAATCAGAGGGCCCAAAGTGCCGCCCAAGTCATTAGCCAAGGAACGTGAAATGTGGGTGTTGGACGACCTCTCGTCTGTTTGAAGAAACAAGAAAAACAAACCTTTAGGAATGTGCCAAACACAACTGGTGGAATTTGAACAAGTTTCACTTTCATTTTTGGAGTCAACCTACAACAATACCTAAAGTAAACAACCAAAACTCAATGCGAGAAAAGCAACAGGAAATATGATCATCAACATTAGTAGCTCAACATATATTAATTATTGATCCGAGCAACATGCTGCTTTTAAAAATCTATAAAACCCAATAACAGAAGCTGAGTTTTCCCGCAGTGATCGAAGGCCAGGGACGAATCAATTGGGGGTTTGGGGCATTAATATCCATATACACATTCAATAGTCTTTCAAACCCTGTCAATATGCACGGTCCATCCATCTTGTGGAGAAGTGAGAACATGGTACCACTGTAAGCCTGCTGGGACTCAGAGACTGCGTGCCGAGCCACTTGATCGCTATCTGTTTTTCTATCTCAGCGCAGCTATGTGAACGTCACGGCCTTTGCTTTGGGCTGTTTCTGTGTGACATTGCTGATTTGCACTGCATGGGTCTGCTGGAAAAATATCTTAGGCTTTCGGACTCAAAATAGATCAGGCGTTGAGCCAAAACTAGGAAGCGCATATGACCCTCCTCCCACTACCACCCTGATCTGCCTCTGAGAGGGGCAGAAAGTAAGAAGAGAGATAGACACATATGTAGAGAATGAGAGAGAGATTGTAAACAGTGGCTGGATAAGCCGGCCTACTGCACTCAGCTGCACACATTACAGCTGTGAGTAGCTGAACTTCTATCCACACGTCCAAGGAATAGGTGGGCATTTTACACACTGAACTTTATGTTAACTGAAGCTCAGGCAGCAGGCACCAAGCAAGCTTAGGCAGCAGGCACCAAGCAAGCCTCTTTTTTGCAATATGATTTGAAATGCTTTCTATGAGCAGCAGCTCTTACAATCACTAATGTGCTTCAAACAGGTTTCCAATAGGCTGATGTTAGCATGTTGCTAAGCCTATTTTAATAAGCACACAATACATTGCACAGATAAATATTGGTACATTTTCAAAGTCATTTTTTCACTGATCTTGTTGCAATGCATTTAAGGATTCCATTATCAATTAAGGATACATGCAATGTTGAGTCAGAATTTGTTCAGAATTAGCTACTATAATTATAATTCTTGCATGAAACATCATATTTTTACACCTGCTGTTTGGACCAGTCTTGCATTTGGAGTGCGCCTACCTAATGATGCCTTAAAATGCCATCTAAGTAGGCTGCTTAGAACTTTACTAGGTTTCTAAGTTTATTGTATTAAGAATTGCTAATGTGCCATGTACATAATAACAGTTCAAGACATGGAATGTGAGTGATTCTGAGTCATAAATAAGATCACATAAGTGCTTGGGGGGATGGAGAGGACAGAAATAAGACAGAGAGAAGACAGAGACGACCCTACCACTTCCTGTCTTCCGAATACAGCCACAGTGTCAGGGGTCCATTGAAGGTCTTCAAATACTTCATTGTTCATCAGGAGTCGAAAGCCCCCAGAGCTACATGGGGCAGCGCTCTGTTTGCTTCAGAGAGCTTTGTGTATGCGCTCAACCACTACAGCGAGCTCAGAGTCCACTAACCCCCATCACTGTATTGATTTGTGGAAGGAGAGCACTCTGGCCCCTCCTCTGAGATAGCAGAAAGTGAGATGGGTAAATGAGGTACTTAGATTAGGGGCACAGGGTTTGGTTTGCATCTGTCAACTATTAGGGCTAATGCAGTAAGGTAAAGCCACTTTTGGAGAGGGACTGGAAGCAGACAAATTCTCTGTGACTGTGTTGCGTTTGATTAAGTTGATTCTGATGGCAAACAGAATGACAGCAAATAACTGGCCAACAATAAGAGACAAAAACACAGGAAATGGCTCATTGGAAGGAATAGGGTGAGTAATACCCTTGTGTTTTACACTGACTTGACCTTGTCAGGGAAATAAGATGCCCATTGTTGACTCATTGTTTTCTGTTTAAAAACGAATGAAATCAAATGAGAAAAAGAAAGATGATTAGGACAATACAAACTACAACCATTTACAGTAGCAACCACCTCGCAAAATGATACAAAACACCTTAGCGACTACATGGCAATGCACTAAAAACACTCAAGCAACCACTTAGTAAAACCCTGGCAACCACGCACAGTGACCTAGCATCATTGTGGTGAGTTTTGCACAGGCATGCACCACATGTAAAAATGCAGTTTAAACAGTCACTTGAACAAAACAACAGCTCTAAACAACAGTACTGCAAAAAAGGTTTTGTAGTAAAATACTGTTCAGAAATAAAGATACTAAAGCTTCGGGTGTGTGTGTGTGTTCACGACTTGCAGTGTGTGTTCACTCCTCACATGGATGGGTTAAATGCAGAGGTCACATTTCGGTTATGGGCAACCGTAACTGACAAACACGTCACCTTCACTTCACTAAAGCATATTTAACCAACTAATATGGCTAACCAAAGGCTAATATGGTGCCAAAACAGTAAACATTTGCTGTGAGAAATACCTGAATTCTTTAAAAACTGCAAATAAGACATTCAGACATTTGACAAAGCAAACCCTAGAGATATATGTATATTTATATTTATTATGTTTTGTCTTATTGCTATGGCAGTCACCATCAAATAACTAATAGTTTATTGGTTCTCAGGGGTCCCAAATAAGTAGATCCAGTGTAGTACAAAGGGACAATATGGCGCTTATCTAGATGTCTTTTTCTGCCTGTGTCACTTCCCCAGAAAAGTCATTCAAGGACAAAGGATAACATCATGTACATTAAATTTAAGATAGTCACATAAATGTAATTAGTATTGGTATTTTTAGCTGCAGTGCTTTTATTAGCATGTCAACATTGTGCTGTGGTTTTGCTATGAACTAGTTTGAATTGTAAAACATATTAAAATAAATATTTTTTTAATCACCTCATTTTTTGCATCACATCTTTTGCTTTTGCCCAACTGGTTTGTCAGGAGCACTGCATTTTAGGTGCCATATTGAGTTAAATAGGCTAATTTCTGAATTCCTAACAACCCCTAAAACATGCACTGACTGTTGATTTTTAAAAGAATGTATTATTGCACATCGCTAACAACTATCCACATTAATATGAGAAATCTCTCTGTGAGTGTACATATTTCTATAGGTGGTGTCTCAATTTTTCTCCTATGTTTTTTTGCCTGCTTGGTTAAAATGGAAAAGCTATTTCGCCAACACATAAAGACTTAAGGAAACATGCCTTCTGGGGTAAAGGGCAGAGTCCAGCAAATTGGCTTTAGATATGACTACTCCATCACAGCCTATGGCCAGACAATACTGCCACCATTGTATCCTGGGTCCCATGCTCTCAGCATAAACACTCAGACAACAATATGTCAAATCCCAAATGGCATGTTGGGAACCATTTGCATTCCTTAAATTGGGAGAATCCATTTACCTTAATGAGGCTGACGTCAGCACTTAATAGAATCTCTGGTCCTTTTAGGGTTACTCCAGCATAATGGAATGAACAGTAGTGCTAGGGCCATGTGCGTTTAGTAGTAGTAGTCTGAGGGCCATGTGCGTTTATCTGTTTTTCTAGTATGTTAGTGTGTATCATAGTAATCTCACTACCTCAAACCTCTGCCGCTCCATATTGGATGGTTGGGGTTTGTTCTAAATGCCAAACCAAGTGCCAAAAAAAGTATAAAACTTACAATAAAATTGATGAAAATTTATATTTGATACAAAAGTTTTGTTTTCTCCAGAATCCTAACTGTGTCATACATTTGTTTTGCAGCTACACTACATAGGTAATAGTCAGATAGTCAAAGTGATTTATATTATGTCTAATATGTCTAATCTCTAGTGTTCCAAATGTACACACTAGACAGTAATGGCTTTGACAAAAGAGTGACATAAGACTAATCAAATTGTGCTACTTGTTAAACAGAGGTGTACTATTACTGTTTAAAGTGATTAGGCGCATTTTCAAGGTGCATGATAAAACTGGACATAAAACAATTACATTAAAGAATCAAGGGATCTAAGTCAAATTTAGGGAATACTAGAGACTTGGGTTCTGCCTAATCCTGTAAGTAACAACAGTGTGGTTGCTAAAGTGTTTTGGCACATTACATCCACAAAGAAATTGTGTGAACACCATTCAGAACACCTCAGCTTCTCACTGCTTTGCAATGTTAACCAACTAATAATCCTAAACATCTCATACCATCAACGTCTGCACCTAAAATCCTAAAAATGTAGTTAAAAATGTCCCACCGGGATATCCAGCTAACACCATCTTCTGATGGTAGCTGGCTTAATTGGTTTCTAGCTGGTCCAAGCTGGTCATTTATGGTCATTAGCTGGTTCACGCTGGTCCAGATGGCAGATCAGTAGGAATACCAGCTGGTAAGACTAGGGTCAGCCTGGTAGACCATCTTGATCAAGCTGAGTGGGGCTGGTGGACCATCTTTGGCCAGCAACCAATCAGCTGCCATGTTTCAAAACAAACATGACCACCTCATGGTAATGTGACCTCTTTATTTCCAGCAGCCTGTTAAAATCTTCTGTATGGTTATCAGATGACATAGACAGGCTAGTTTAATCCAAAATACCCACAATCATTTTAAACATCATTTTAATCATTTTAAACATTTTACACTGTGACAGGCCAGGAAAAATAGGTAACTAAATGGGAGATGCCATAAAATGAAGGCTATGATTCAAGATTAGCCTCCTAATCACACCTCTCCCAACCCCCTTCAATGCAGCCAGCATCATTTTAGCCTCTGACCACACAGCAACACAAATTAGCCTTAGCAACTCTGACTGATCAATTGGTGTCACAGTATCTTCTCATCAGGCCTAATACATCATCTACTTTGGGGTGATTTCATTCCTACAAAACCTGCTGCCTGGGGCAGTGCTGCAGTCTGTGTTGCATTTCCTGCAAATGTGTTTACCTGCATGTGCTAAAAGCAATAAGGAATCTACAGCAACCAGACCAAAATTCAGTTTAAGACTACAAAATCATGAAATTATACAAAAACTGAACCTGTGTACCCATTTAATGCATGTTCCCGGTCTTATTGTGGATGATTGAGAAGTGAAAACCCTGTTTCCCTAAGAAATTTGTAGGATAAAGGAAAAAAATGGATTTTGTTGCATGTTGACTTCATGCCACAATCAGCAAAGATGGATGAGTTTTAGACTTTTTCCCAAAGTCAATGCACTTCAGACTGGGTCTTGATGATCTCATCATGTTCTCAGCAGCTAAGCAACTTGCCGTAACAGAAAACATGAGCTAGGGGACGTTCCTGAAGCAGAGAACTGGAAATCAGAAGTTTTTGTGTCAAGGGAAAAGTAATTTCACAGGAATCAGATTCTACAGTGTAAACTAAAGTTTGTAGTATAAACTATAAAATGTGGGAGTGTTTTTCTTTTATGCGATTAGCCATCGTGACCTCTCGCCCAGTGTCTTCAAATAGGAAAACCAGAAGCTATTTTGTTCAGCATTACAGCATGCTGTGTGAGTCAACAATCCCACAATTTTAGCTGAACAATGAGTATGATTATTGTGACTGAGCTTTCAAGCAGATGTTATAATCTAATGGGACCGACGTCATTAGAAGAGATGTATTTGTTTTCAATTGTCGTTGTTTGAATGAACGCCTTTTCATCTCCTCGTTTGCCTTTTATTTGGTGAAGAAAAAGTGAAGGGCTTCGTGCTGAAGCGCTGACTTCAGACGGATTTCGTTTGGATTTGTTGATGTCTGTGTTTGCCAGCCATACAGCCGAGGGGTAATTAATCATCATGGATAAAGTATAAAAAAAAGGAACCCTAAAGCTAGCAAATTATTACAAAGCAAGCCAAGCCTGCTCATCTTAAACACAAGTGCTTATCGAGAGGCTTGGCAACTAAAAAAGGCAACTGTTTATGCGAAAGTATCAACAGACAGACGAGTCTCATGCCACACACAGTGTGTTTTGACTCAATATAAGCTTGTGAATGAAATGTAAACAGTGTAAAATGAGAAAACTGATTCCGACACGATGTGTCTTTAGAGAGGAAATACTCTGGATTAAACACCCTCTGTGTTTCCTTGATGACTTGGTTGCTTGGTCACATATTCTGACATGAACTTTTACTGGATAATAGGGGCGATAGACATTTAAGCATATTGTGTAAATGTGGTTTTACAGTTAAAGTGAAATCAAAATCATTTGTATTTATTAATATTTGTAATTTCTGAATTTTTGCCATTTTTATTCCATAAGGAGAAAGTTGGAATTAAACCTACATGGCCCACGTGAGCACCAAGGCTCAACATGTCTGAAACATATTCAGTAACTGCTAGGCCGTGGTTGTTATGTGGTTATTTTCAAAGGGTCACAAGATCAGATTTTTTGTATAACAGCATTTTGTATAACAGCATATAACAGCAATCACATTTTTGTATAACAGCATTCCTATATTTCTACTCTTTCTATATAATAGAAATTTCCTTAAGACTGAGAATATTTGTGTGCTGCTGTTATTTGTTCATCAGGTTTAGGAAAATAAGTAGAACCTGTTGTTGGGGGAAAAAAATTATTAAAAAAAAATAATACAATTTATTTAAAATTTAATTCTGCTGTTTTTGCATTTATTAAAAACTTAAACAACTGACAGTCACATTAAACTGAAGTTTATGTCTGCTATAGTGTGTTTGAATGTGGGAGGAAATTTTTCAGTGCCAAAATAGGGTTCTCCTGAAAAAAAGGTTGGGAGCCCCTGTGCTAGTTGACTGCTTAAAAAACAGTATGTTTCTTCTGCTCAAACCAGTCAAGTACTGCTGAATACACAGTATTGTATAAACAAGGTTTTGTCATTTTCCCATCCACACCATTTTCCATGTGGAGCCAGGTATCTTATTCACTGAGGGCAGAAATAGCTGGAATTTTGCACAGCTCAGTGGTGTAAACGCCACCATGATTGATAGAGGCTCTCTGCACTTTCCATTTCCGTTTTGACTCGCTTTCATCTGCTTTGGGTGGCTAAGACAGATTTACATAAAGAGCTATGAGCTCACCACATGCGGCACAAAATTTCATCCATCTTTTAATTTCACCTGTGACATAAATGTGATAAGTGTGCTATTTTAATCTGACAGAGGTGATATCCCTGCGAATGTAGCAGGGTCTACAAAACTCAAGTTGTTTAAATAAACAGATCTCTCAGCTTAGTTTAAAAGTGCTTCCTGTTTGCCTTCCTTTCCAAGTGTGGTGATTTTTCACCTCTTTAACGCTAATAGAAATGTGATGTAATATTGTGATATGACTACGGCCAGGCAGTGTATGAAGTAGAGGCCAGCGCTGACATCATAAGTGATGTGTGTAATTTTTAAAAATGTTAAAATGAAATGTTAAAACGAAAGCTCTCAATTTATGTTAATTTGGCTTGATTGTGGCCAAACCACATTTACTGAGCTTGCAGAATGAGTAAGAAGCCAAATTTGTGTTCTTGCATTTTGACACAGCATTCTTTACTCTGTCCTGGCCTGCCATTTGCAACTTACAGTGCAGCGATAACTGCAAGCCATTAGAGGGATTTCCATTAAAAATGTCAATAGAGTGGCACTGTGGCACAAAACACTGGTCTGTTTGTTTGAGCATCCTGACTGGCATGACAGTGTTTCAACCAATGGCATTAGTTGGGGCGGGACTATCCGTTTGTTTGACCCAACCAAGCAATTTTATTAGTTCTCCATTTGGTGCCACTAGCAATGCAGAACCGACATGCTTTGTTAAAGGCTCAACCTGAACCTCACAAAAAACTAGCAGGTTTCAGAAAACTAGAATACTTTTATGTTTGTTTAAATAAACATAATTGACAATTCCTGTTCATTATGAGCTGTTGTTGCGTTTCATTGGCAGTGTAATAATGTAATAATGCATTTTTGCCCAATGGCTGAAGTTTTTAATGACCTCACTGAACTCAGGTCAGGTAACATACTTCTAATATGTTACTATGGGGATGACGCAGGTATTATGGGAGCTGAGTGGCATCAGCAATCTGACCCCAAAGCAACACAGCGTCTCGTTATTTCAACAAAAATCAATATGATTGAAGGGCATTTGTGTATGTGCCATATTGGGAGGGGCCACCCTGGTGCTACACTGGGCTGCGATGACCTTGTCTAACCTTGTTTTTTGTCCCAGGAGCAGCTTGTTATCCCATCCCCATGCACCCCAGCCAAACCCTGACAGACAGATCAGAGCATCAATAACAGTCTGCTGCTATCTCACCATCCCCCACAACAACAAAAAGCCTTTAAAACACACATACAGACTTCTGGGATTTTAAAATGCCCTGTGGTCTCCACAATGCATAATCAGCAACACACATAAAAAGCATTTTAGCACAAATGCACCAGCAATGGAGTTCATACTGTAAATAGGGGTGGGTGGTCTGACAGTAGTCTGACTGTAGTGCATATTTTGGTTTAAATAATTTTATTTTACAGTAACTGTCTAAAGATCGTGATGTGGGTCATTTAGAATAAAGAAATAATTCTTAAATATCACAATTGTTTCTCCAAACTCAAAGAACTCACTATAATCACAAATAATATCAAAGCCTCAAACATCTAAGTTATCTGAATAAGTTATTTATGCATATAATTTTCATATCTATAATTTTCTATTTTCAATTTTTCTATTTTTTTTCTAATTTCTGAAAGTAATTTCAAGAGAAAATTTTGAGGCAAAATTTACACAGCCATTAGAAACATTCTCAGTAAATGCTTAACAAGTTAAAGATTTGATATATATACCTTTATACTGCCTCAGTCTGTGTCTGTGTGAGTACTAGGTAGACATCCGTTAATAAAACAGACACGGCATTCCGCATTCCGTGTGTCAGAACAGGGAGGGCGTGTCTTACCTCACGTTACTTTATACACACTGCTTAGTAAACACTTGGTGGGAAAATAAGCGAGGAGAGAAGATAAGAGTCAAGTCAGGTTTCAGCATTAAATCATTGTTTTGATTGTGCTGAGGGAACCGCAGTCATTATCTTCAACTGTCTATGCTGCTTGATGATACACAGACAAAATGATTTACTGGCCTGATCATTCAGGGAATCCCCAAAGCTTCCTAACAGACATGGTTTAACTAAGTTTTTCCATTTTCCCTCTTTCATTCAGTCTAATTAAAACCAGGACAAAAAACTATCCAGGAATTTGCTGTTGTTTTGACTCACTCTGTGCTGGACAGACACATATTTCTTCACCTAGATAATGAGATAGTTCTGATCAGGTATAAGAGGCAGACAAAATACTTTAAGATTTAAACAACCAACAAGGTACGACAACCCTTGATGTGCAAAACAACCACTTATGGCACACATTCTATATGTAACAGCATATAAAAGAACTAGAACTAACTTCTCTGCAAATACTTTTAACCAGCTGGTATGATGTCATTTACCCTCACATTCACACAAATGACAGCAGAGTTAAGGCAGCTGAAATTCAAGAGCAATGCTAACTATAACTGTACACAATTTAAAAGATGAATCATAGTTAACTATGAACCAGAAAACTTTGTTCTTTATTTTGGGAAAGTTTATTGCTTTCAAATGCAATGACACTCCTCGAATGACAATGAAACTTTTTTGTTGTTGTTGTTTAGGCGTTCAGTTACTTTATAGTGCAGGAAAATTATCCAAAACTACATAAAACGTGTCATAATTTATCTGTATAGTTTACAAGCACAACTCATTATAAAACAGCTTTTTCCACCCATTTAAAGTAAATATGTAGGGCAGGATTGTGTCCATCAAAATTTGACTGGACCATTAAAAGTGGGCATGGCATTGCCCACATAGAGGGGAGAGCTTAAATGACAAATGGCCCTAATGACATCAGCAAAAAAAGAAAACTGTTTCAGAGGCAGAGAAAGTAACAAAAATTGCAACAAGAAACACTTTTTTATTTGAAATAATGTAGATTGCTGAATTGTGCACAATAAGACCAATGACAGGTATTACGTAAATTGTATGCAAACTTTAAACTCAAATACAAGTCATCCACACAGTCTTCAATAAGGAGTATTTCAAAAAAACCTAAAATCTCATCAGTCAAATAAACACACATATACACAATCCACATGCACTTGACATAATTCGGTTCCTCAGAAACATTACACAGGCAAACATGCTGCCGACTGGCTAGCAATGCTAACTTCCGCAGGGTGAACTGGGTTCTCCCATTTTTCATGCTCACAGTGCAGATGACAACTTGATACTTGCTTGGGGAAAAGAGAGGTTGAGCGCGGCAGTCCTGTGTGTGTGTTTGGGGGGGGGGGTTTATGGCAGTAGTTGCTCTGATCTACATTGCAGTTGTGGAGTGTGTGTAATTTTCTAAGAGACTGTGGCTACGTCTCATCAAAAATGGTCCTGTTTCCATTTAGCTTTTACCGTTTTGCCCAAAGAGGTGTATGGATAGCTGTAGCCTGTGTGTGTAAGAATGAGTGTATGTCTGGTTCCATGACAAAATTGTGTGTATAAAAATTTGGGTGTCGATGGGAGTTTTATTAGAAGGTGAGTGGTGTGGGTGTATCTGTGTGAGTATGTGACTATAAAGTCAAGTGTTACTGGCTGGCCTGTTAAAATAGGTCATATAAGGTTCTCATGCCTTGGACACAGACTGCCAGAACCCATGCATGACTTTCTCATTACCAAAACCGTCAACCTCTGTTGCATTCTTATACATCAGTGGGTGGAAACAGATCTTTTTAACAAGAGCAAACAATCCAATAACATCTAGGACACTTTCTTTAGTTAAATAGACTGTTCTATTCACACTATAAAGGAAAAAAGATTATATTTGATATTATAGCAAAATGTCTAAGCTTAGCTTTTCAATACATTGAACATTGTGTCCATGGCTCCAGGTAGATTTGTAGTGAATAACAACTTGTTTGTTTCATTAGAGTTTCACAGTCCCTGAAGAGAATTCAAAAGAGGAGCATGAAAAACAAACCCTGTGAAAACCAAAACATTATTTGCGCTATTTGTCCATGATACAGCAAGTGAACAGAAAAAAAACACTGCCCTAGATTACCAGGATGATACATAATTTGAATGAAAACTGTTTACTCAGGGCTCCCACACATTAACCAATAGGTTTCCATGACTTTTCCATGTTTTGCCATCTGTTTGTGATTACTGAATAACGGTTTCGCAATTTAAATAAGAAGTATTTTGCTGCAAATATCTGAGCTGAGCATAACCCAAAAAATATTACATTATACAAATGTTAATGACTTTTTAATAGTTTTAAATAAAATGTAAATGATATTTCCAGGTTTTCAGAGACATATTCCATACGTTTTCCACGACTATTACAGATCAGTGTCTGTAAACCTGGAAACACTCTATACCAAAGAGTCTACAGGGGGTAAAACTGTCTTAGCCAGTTTTACACTTCTAATGAATAATATACAGTACAGTATCCAGTGAAGATTTATGAGGTAACATAACAAAACCGCTGACTTTCAAAGAACAAGAATTTCTGCTGTATATAACATAAAAAAGCTCTACATACACATGCTCAAAACATCTGGATTTGACGAGTTCAGAAGGGCAGTAATTTACACATGGATTTTACTGACGTTTTCCTCAGAAAGAATCTTATGCTGAATCTAATAATGACCCAGAAATGAAAATTCTGTCATCATTTACTCACCCTCATGTCAGTCAAAACCCCTAAAGATTTTCTTCTGGTGATCACAAATGATGTTAAATGGAAAGCGTAGTGCGCACCATTCCATACTACTGAAGTATGCATATTACACATACTGTAGTAGTATATATAGAGGTTACCTCATTATCAAGCATCAAAAAGCACCATAAAAGTAGCTGTATAAGCGCAACAGGATGTTTTACTGAGGTGAAATGACATAAGGCAGAATAATTTTAGGATTTTTTTCAGTGAACTATTCCTTCTGAAATTTTGTCCTCACAAAGGAAGAATTGACTTTAATGTTCTTGAAAAAAGCAGAGGAGTAATGTCATGAGCACTGGAACAACACTGAAGAAATCAGTTACAGTTACAAACAAACATCTGAACCAATGAACTACAGAAGAAAACAAATAATATTAATAGTTCCAAAGAACATCTGAAAATATTTGTCACAAACCCAAAAGAAAACTGTATTGCTCAAATCTTGCATGTTAATAGACATAATGGAGTTTTTAGTTATTGTTTGTGATGGTTCATTTGGGAAACACTAATCCAAATTAAACTGTATTTGACCTCTCTTAGACTAAAACCTTTGACCACAGCATTGTTATAGCACCATTAGTTGAGCTACGGGAACACTCATATTTAAGAACAAATATCTTTCTCCTAAAATTCCTTGGGAGAATTAAATTGACCATGAGACTGTTGAAAGTGACATGTATATGTCAGTTACAGTTACCCATAACTAAAAATGTGGCCTTTGCATTTAACCCATTTATTGTGAGGAGTGAACACACATATTACTCCTCTGAGTGAACACACCTCACACACCCATAGCAGTGGGCATCTAGCCCTGCAGTGCCTGGGGAGCAATATGCCTTGCTCAAGGGCATGTCAGTTGCTATCTGCTGGTGCTGGAATCGAACCAGCAACCTACTGATTACAAGCCCAACTCCTTAACCAGTAGACCACAACTGCCCACTTTTTTAAAAACCACAGGAAATTACTAGGCAGAAATATCACAATCAGAAATACTTCCAAGGATTCCAAGTCATTTGTTTGGATTATTTATGAATCAGTCTTCACTATCTAAACAATACAGTAATATAAGCCTTTACATCACACAAACAAAAAGTATTCTTATTTCAAAAAAAGGCAACTATCTTCTAAATTTAAGACTATCTTTTGCATAAACACTGCCATTGTGTCGACAATGATGGGCAGCATTCACTTCTTTTACAAAACAACAGGAAAAATCAATAAACCTTTCAGTCTGCATCCATTTAGCAGGGCTGGTCCAGCCCAACTTTCTCAAATGACAAGAGATGCAAGGAAAAAAGGGAACGCTATAAGATCTGGTATCAGGTTTCTATACCAGCCTTCTTATTATCAGTTTAGAGAAAGAAATAGCACATTGCTCAAGATGGGAGCATTGCTACTGTAAACCACAGATAATAGCATAGATGTATTGAATTTCATTACTATAATAGCATCATATAGATTCATAAACTAAATTTAGAATACAGTGTTGAAACAATACTTATATATACCAAGCAATGCTTTGATAACATTATAAAATAAAAGAATACCATGCTTTAACTTTCTCTTCATTTAATTTTCTTCAGAATACAACAAGAGAATTCAGTAAAGTAGAACCATTCTGGTATGTGGCCAAAGTTTTTACATATAATCCAACCTGACTGGCTGCAACTTCTGTACAACATGCCATTATCAATCTGCTTAGGAGCAAATTTGTGTTTACAAGGCACCACGATGCAAAACAAACTTTTTTTATTTTGAGGATAAAATTATTTAATTTTAAAATAGTAGTTAAATCTTTAGTGGCAAATTAAATAAGATATTCACAAGCAAAACTATATTTTCGTGAGATTATACTTATTACTTTTTGGTGCGTAGATCATCTGATTACAGAGCCTAGACACATTTACCACTATTTTTATATTTTTCTATAGTATATCTGCTTGTGATTTTTTCCACAGTGGTCTGGTCTATATCTATTATTTTATGGCACATAAAAGAAATGTGATTGGTCTCTTCACATGTCAGTCAAAAAATTTAAATGAGCGGTTCTTGGTCAGAATAACCTGCAATCTGTATCAGACTTTGTGATTTAGTCAAAGGTCTGGACACAAGACCACCTGATGAGCTTTTCACATGTTAAATCTGCCAGGCTCTCAGATGGACAGTCAACGCCTCAACAAACATATGTTCACAACTCACCCTCATAAAAACGACAACACCATGATACATTGATGGCTAAACCATGGAATTTTGATACAAATATATGATACTGAATTGGTAAGACACTAGTGTAATGACACTTCCAAAGCACTAGAGTAATGAAGAATACTATGGAATTATTATGGTTCAGGAGTGTAAATGTCCTGCAGAGTTTAATTCCAACTCTTGAACTAAACCACAGAATGGACCTCAGATTGTTGACTTAAGTAACACTTAAGTCTGAACACATAAGTTGACATGATTCCCATACCTTGATGGTTGTCCTCAGACTGGTTGAATCCACACAGCTGGCAGATGGAGCGCACCCAGCGGTTCATCTCTTCCTCCGTTTCTGCGACCAGGTAGAACGTTCTCTCGGCCGTCTTGATGTCAAACACGAAGCTGTCCTGGAACTCCTTGCGTTTGAAGGTCAGACCCGCATCCACCTGCTCACAGCAGTGCAGGTCTATAATGCGAATGGGTTTTTTGGCATGGTCATTTTTGTAGTACTCCAGTACATCTGGGTCTCCGCTCATCCGCCCACTGCGCAGAATAAACCAGCGCTTCTTCCAAGCCTACAGAACCACATGGATAATGAAAGCACAAGAGTAAATAAATTGTGTACTTGTGACAAGCGATGATAACACTATTTGAAATATATAGATGTTTTATAGGTACATAAAACATACACAAACTGTAACTAGAAGCTGAACACAGAAAATGCATAATAGAAAATGGTTAGACAAGAAAGTGATTACATTAAACAGGCTTGCTAAAATAATACACAGTATGCATTTTAAGTGTAAGCAGGTGTGTCAAACATTGGAAAAACATTGTATTAACCCATAGCTCTATTGTAAAAAAAAATTGTCAAAACCCTTAGGATTGTGATAATGACTTTAATTAGAAAACATATAATTTAATTTTAATGTTTCTTTTTCTTATCGTTAATTTGTAATTAATTACTACTTTGTTAAATCTGAACAAAATAGGATCAAAATAATATGCGAAATTTGTTTGTCAACAATATTTAAACACAAAATGCTCAACAGCCTTTCAGTTTGCAATAAAAAAAACATTGATCAAAAACAAGATTAGGCTGCAAATATGTCTGTCTGTGTTCCACATTACGTTTGTGTTTTTTTGTGCGTGTGGCTGATTTAAGACAGGTGCTACTCCCCCACACAGTTTCCTGCTTAGATAAAGCTATGAGGAGACAAACAAACAGACACACACTGCGTTAACTCCATTATGACACCTGCGAGTCACTTGAGTTGACAATCCATTTGTTTTAAAACACATGCACACTGTCTCACAGTCTATATATGTATATATACAGTATATATGTGTGTGTGTGTGTGTGTGTGTGTGTGTGTGTGTGTGTGTGTGTGTGTGTGTAAGGACTCCCACTTATATACAAACACACAGGTGTTTTTAAGCATAGTACTTGGGAATTTCCCTGTTTTGAATATTATTTCAAAGTCTTGCATTAACTACATGCCAAAGGATTGTAACTTACGGTAACAAAGAGTAACACAAAACTGTCAATGTTCTTCAGCTGCAACATTTACAAATAAATTGTGATACAAATAAATCTTTCTTTTACTGTCAGCATGCTACAGCATGATATACCAATGACATTGTAGAATAAACTAATTTGTGGACATATGTGTTATTGTTTTATAAACAATTAGCCTTCACTACTTCTATTTGCCCATATGTAAAGGTGATATTTAACTGTGTCAATGTGCTATACAACTAAATGATACCTCAAACCAATGTGCAAGTCAGGGTAAATGAAATAAAGTATGACCAACCTTATGTTGAATGAAAGAGCTTTAAATAGACCAGGAAAATGACTTGTGTGTCACTTGTGAGTCAAATATACATGTGAGCCTTTATCTCACATGTATATTAGAAGCACTATTACATTTAGTAAAGTACTATACATTTTATGTGTAAACCTTAAAAAATAATGACTGCACCTTTAAATATAGAGCTGTCCAGAGTAGAGAGTCATTTTGACTGACAGGACACAGTTGAGATGGAAACAGCCAGAAGATGGACAGAGGTCTGTGGCCTGATGCCAGAAATTCACTTCCACCCTCTCTCTCTTTCTCTCTCTCTCCTGCTGACACACAGATCCCACAGGCTCTCTGTCCTCCATCAACACACACACACAGATCTACTTCCACTGTAAAACCAGAGACCCAAGGACACAATTTCCATCAACCACTACACCCCCTCTCTTGCCTGTCCGGCATCCAGCCTCACTATCCGACAGGAAGCGGAAAATGAATCCCGCTACACATCCGGTGTTTTCTCAGGCCTGCTGTTGGTTGTTTTGCCACCACATCACTCTATTCTGTCTGTTCTCTCACTGGCTCTGTTCAGAATACTAACTGCCTGCAGAATACTAACTGTAATCAAGCCAATCACAGTGCTATTGCTTACCTCACTCTTGTGATAACTCTTCTGGTATCCCTAACTCTATATTGTTGTAAAAGTGAATTATAGGGAGGTACATAAAGCATTAATACTGTACAATTTATTGAGTGTATTGTCAAGATAAAACAATCTCAAAATATTTACACAGTACACACACATTATGTATAAGGGTGATAATATATTATGTGTGTGGATACATACATACTGCCAGTACCAGTTCAAAGTTTAGAAACACTTGACTTAAACATTTGTGACCTTAAAAACCTTTTAATCTGAAGTTGTTTGCTTAAATTATTTTTCTATACAAAAATATAACTGTGTAATACTGTGTAATCTTATTCTTAAAAATGTTCTTTTTTAAAATGGATTTGGATACAATAAAAAAGAGAGATGAGAACTCAATACTGTTATATTTACAATATACAACATTATATATAAATATTTATATTAAATATAAACAATAAACAACTGTTTTTTAGTCACAACCTAATTAAAAAAGTTTTTATGAGTTAATTATTATTCTAAAATGTTATTAATTATTTTACAATAATTAATATTAATAAAGTATGAGTAAGTGTTTATAAAGCTATAAAATTAATGTGGGTTCTCTGTTTATCCTCATTGTTGTTGTGTCTAGGCAAAACAACTGAGACATTATTGAGATTGTGATTTTCCCCCCATCATGTACAATCAGGTGTTTCATCTGTTACAGTCGAGACTTTCCCTCTTTTGAATGTAAATTAGTAATTAACCACATGCAACATGCATGAAGCTAAACCTAAAAACTCTTGTGTACAGAAAAGCAAAGGGGCTGAAAGATTTAGCTGTTGAGGAGCTATTTATAAGTCACTATATGAGTAGCCTGAAAAAAAAATCCATTTTTGAAGCTTCAGAGAGTGAAAGCAAACTGCTGACCAAAACCAAAACAATGGTTTCTCCACGTCTCATTTCACTTTCCCTACACAGCTGACTGACTGGAGACAACATCACTTTATCAACAGTGTGTTAATCCCACTAAAGATCAAAATGGTTTAGACAGAATAAGACATGGGCAGCTGGCTTTGGAAATGGAAATCCCTGCTTAAACTGGTTACTGAATAAAAACTTAACAGTTTTGACTCTTACCAATGTGATTGATACTGAAAATGAATAATTTTATTTGGATATTGATGATGTTTCTAATGGTGTGATAACTGTCCACATTTAAATTATAATGACCTTGTATAACCAAGTAAATAACATTTAGACAAACAACTGGTATGTTAACAGCATGCTGATGTTTATGTTAGTGTGAAGAAGATGTTGCTGTATTGATGGCTCACTGTATCAGCATAACATGTTTCATTTTAAGCTTTATCAATCATGGGTATAGTTTTCCCTCAATCAATATTAGGCGTTTTGTCTGAAAATACCTTCTCTTGCTAAGTAATTGCAGTTTAACTGGGCTTTCAAATGAATAGAGCAGTAATAGGCTTTTGTTGTTCTTTTAAAACATCCGTAGAACATCCTTGTTTGTGGTTTTTGGAGTGGCATGTATTGTGGTACGTGAAGCTCCACCCTCTAAAGCACATCAGGCCACACCCATTTTGGGCAGGGCGCAATGTACTGTCAGTACAAAAATATATGACGTAACATCTACCGTAAATGAATGCTATTGACTGTGTAGGTTTGCCAACCGGTGCTGTTCAGCTGATTGGTTTGTTTTACAAGGGAGAGAGTGCACAAAAAGAAAAACCGAGAAGCAAGGGCGAAAGATGCAATCATTTTAGCCTCTCATTTGAATTTATGGTGCTCTCACGACTGTAACATGACTAAATGAGATTTGGAACAAAGCCCAGATCAGTTGAAGGAGGTCAAGATGTCCCAGCTGGAACACTTAATACATTTGTCACCTCAGACCAGTGGAGCCTTTTATGTATTTGACTGCGTTTTAATCAGTTTAGCTGTTAACTGAATGTTTTCTTTTACCTGATAAAGGATAAACAAGGAAATATGTCACCAAAAACATACAAAATCATAAATAAAGAACCTCCTTTTTTTTACACATTTTACTCAACTATTAATAAGACAAATATGTTAATAACATTTATACAGAAAATACAACATGAACATAGTTCAAAAACTAGAGTAAACAAAACTATTGAATTCATAAATATGAATAAGTATTGGACCTGATACCAGTAATAGTCTTTACACATTCCTGCTCGGAACGATTGCTATTTAAAAGCAATCTAATGCAAGCAATTGTTTCCCTGTTTTTTTTTTTCAAATGGTTTTGATGCACAATGTGGCCCAACTGTCACGCAACATCTGTAGGCGGCAAGTATGCGTTTTCGGTTTCAGGGAGTGTATGGTATGGTAACAGAGAACAAACAGAGCTTTGCGAAAGAAACTGAAAATGTGATCTCAGGTTGATAAGCTAGTAACCAAAAAAGGACAGAAATATCACACCATACCAACCTACAATAATTGGCATGTTACTGAAGGTGACAATGTTGATCTCATGTCAATGGCTTGAGTCCAGTTGCTCATTATTGATTGGGCGCTGCTCATTGATGCGTTGCCAGGCCACATGTCATCCTAATGTGCCCTTGTTGGAATACAGCCAGTCTAGCAATGTCTTGATCTGTGTCTTAACACAAACTGGATTCTTTTGGTTCAAAAATATTTAGGTCATCAAACTACTTAATAAAGCTCAGATGGTGGTTATAATAAGCAAACTTTTGAATTTCAGATTTGTGTAACGCAAACATCTAATGAAGATGGAAAAACTGTTTTGTATGAAAAACAAACTAACAAGACAAATTTTTGTCAGGTCATCCATAGAGGAATGAGGAACTCAGCACGGCACTTCCAGAGGGGATAGGAAACAAATCTAGAGCGTCTACTGAATACATATCAAAAATGCATTGTGGGATAAATAGTATGATTTTAAGTATGGACATTTTTGGATAACATAATGAAAATTATGTTAATATTAACAATTTAAATGACATCTAGCCAGGGCTAGCATTTATCAAATTTGCTTTGACACACTGAACTGTGCATAAATTTGAATCTGGCTTAGAACACAAAGTTAACTTTAAATCTTAAGATTTTAAAAATTACAGTATTCAGTTTGGGCTGAAGCACTAGTAGCAAGTTAAATGGTCTTTATTATTGTGGTAACACCAGTTTCAGATTTAACCACCTGCAGATGTCGAATTTAAGCAGAATAAACTGTAACTAGGTGTTTTACTTCCTCAAAGAAACTGATTGTTTTTTAATAGTATGAATGAATGTGGATTGTTTTTCACAAATTTAAAAAAAAAAAATAAGATTGAGTACTATTTACATTTATTAGACGCTTTTATCCAAAGTGACTTACAGTGAATTCAAGGTACACATTATTATTTTTTTAATTGGGACTTGTCTTCCTCTGGGATCGAACCCACAATCTTTGTGGTGTTAATGCAATGCTCTATCAGTTGAGCTAACAGGAAGGCCAGTATTTAATAATATATATATATAATATAAATAATATATATATAATATAAATAATATTTTAATAATATAAATGTAGCTATTTTTCCCTATTTTTAGCTATTTTTACATTACTTCAAAGGCAATTTCCCTGGTCCTCATATAAACATTTTAAATGTGTTAGGAACAAACCTTCTAACCAAAACAGTCATGTGACTGCACCCCACCTGTAGTACCTGTTCCATTCATACAAACACACACACTCACATACATAGCTGAGCAAACACACGCCTGTTCAGACCTACGTCGCTAATCCAGACAGTTTGTCAATCCAACCTGTCCTGTAACAGACCCTAATATATATAAAGGTCATGTCTCAGAAGCACACAAGGCAGTTAGGAGCTTTGTTTTACAGCAGAAAGCATGCTGATTGGCCAGGCAAGTTTTGGGTGACCAGCTGCTTTTTTGTAGGTCAGATGGGCAGGTCACATTGTTCTGTATAATGTTAATCTGTTAATTTCTCAAAATAAAGAAAGTCTTAACAGCTTCTTTATCTGGACTGCCTTATTGTTAGGTTAACTGGCAAAACCTTGTTTTACAGTGTATATTTTGTTCTCATTCAGTATCCGTGATGAGTCAACAGATATTCAATGACGTGGTCACATGAAAACCTACATTCTAGGAATGAAACAAATTAGAAAGAGGAACATGCTAAAGAAACACTAAATGAAAGGCTTACAGAATGTTCTGACATTTACGCTTCTCAAATTTAATCAAAGCAAAAATAGTCTCCAGTAACAGTACATGTCTTGATGACGCACAGCCTTAAATGGACAGTTTATCCACAGAGATAAAAATACATTAGCATATACTCACCCTGATGTCTTTCCAAACCTGTATGACTTTATTTCCTCAAAAAATGATATTTTGAGGAACGTTGGTAACCAAACAACTTTGGCACAAATTAATTTCCACTGTATGGACAGTAAAAAACAATCCACTGAAGTCACTAAAACAATCTCAGAGTATGTTTTTTTGTGTTCCACAGAGAAACAGTCATACAGGTTTGGAAAGACACCAAGGCAAGTAAATGATGGAAAACAAATTTGGGGTCTCTGGGACTAAAATACTCATTAGAATTAAAATGTATGAAAAAAACTCTAATTAAAATAAAATGAATTAATATAGTAAACTAAAAATACCAGTAAAATAATAAAAAAACTTACTGAGCAAACGCATAAGAATAATACGGTATAATTATTTAAAGTAAATAATACACACACCATTTATGACAGCAAATATTACAAACACTGTTGATGTAATCACTGTTATCACAACCACCAAGCTGTGAGATAATAGTTTAAAAAAACTTGTCTGAATTTTTAGTTCTAGGAAAATAGTAAAAGTGAAAAGGCTTTAAACAGCAAAAGGGTCTTGTGTACCTCAAACGTAGTACACCCACGTGTTCTAGGAAATATGTTATATTGTTTTTGTTCTGTTGAGAATTATTTAAAGACTCTGCCATTCCATGTCACATTATAAGAGTAATATTCACAATTGTATAGTTGTACAACAGTTATTGAATGTATGTAAATATGTTGGCTGAATATATTTGGTGATTTCACTTGAACAGTAGTTAGTCTAACCAACAGAAACTAACACCACCACTATAACCACAACATGGGTTGGGTTTATAGTGGAGGTGGGTTGGTTTAACCAGTAAGTAATTTATAGTAATGCTACTGACGATCAAGTAGGGTATAAATAGCTTTTTTGCTAGAAAAGAAGAGTCACACTTAAATTAAATCATCAGTGGCCAAATCTTGGGCTACATGACTGTGATCAATGATTTACATTTGAAAATGGCCATTGTCTCAGTTTACCATTTAAAGTGATTGTATCACTTACAAAAACTTGGAATATTGTGTCAATAACATATTTTATGTTATTGTTATGTCTATTATGCAATTTATTTTGGTATGCAAGCAACAATCATTGATCAGTGGCTAAAATCAGTTGACCTGGACTTTCCCGTCAGTCTTGCTTTAATAGAAACATCTAGTAAATGTTTTGCATGTGCACCAAAGAATTTACTCCCTCCCATAAATCACACACGCACACATAGCTGGATATGACTGATTCAGGCTAGTTCCTGCATGCTGGTCAGGTGTCACGTTTCTGTGTTTACATAAGTGACATCAGTTTATGACAATAGAAAGTCGTTAAAATAAACTCTGCATAGTCTCCACGTGTAAATGTTCAGTCTAAAGATGGCTCACTATTTATATACGGTCCTGTGTGCGCATGCACACGCATAGCTGGACCGTATCCAAAAGATCTGGGGCTGTCCATAGCATCTGTGCTGTGTGTAGGCCATTAATTGTTTATGTCATAGCTCTTAAATCTCATTTGCAGTTGCATGAATTTAAATGATGACATATGTAAACCAATGATGTTAAGCGTCAAACCTGACGAATAAATTATTAGGGCTACCACAGAGATACGAATTTTACATGACCAATTGCTGAAATATTGATCTGCAAGTTAAGATGAGTTATTCAGATCTTATTCAGAAGACCGGCGAGTCAGATTGCATATGACTTTTCTGTCAGTTTTGATCACTATCCTATATTTTGCATAACGTCTTTGACGTTTTATTTAAAAAAGGGTAAGTAAATCATAAAAACATTTTTATTTTGGGGTAAACTAACCCTCCACTGACAGGCAGTCTGCAGCCTCAGTGTTAGCTGATAAACATCTACACCCTCAGTGGCTATAAAAGCACTTTTCTGATGTCATGAAGATAGGAAGCAGAAAGGAAGTTAAATGTTGTGGCTGAGGGTGTCATTGCCTTCAGAAGTCATTTGGACAGATGCTTGAGAGTCTTACTACAATTTGCATTAAACCTTTCTACATCCCCAATAGTCAAAACAGTGATGTTTTGGGGGTCAACAGCTGTGTTGCGTTCCAACTGTAAAACTCTCCAACAGCACAAACCCTCATACACACACACAACACAAATATCAGCATGACTGGATTTCCCAGTGACTTCAAATTTGAGGTTCACAGCTAGTAGACTCATAAATACTTAGCTTGAGTCATGGCTAAGTGTGTGGATGGCCTAAGTTCTAGCTCTCTTGCAATTAGTAGTAATTACTAGCTCTCAGAAAAAAGAGTCTTACATATTTATTGCGTTCACAACGCTGCCTCTAGGGTTGCAACAGCGGGCTTTAGGATAAATGTTTTACATTAACTAGGCTTAACATTATGTTTTACATTAACTTAGACATGGCACACTTCAGATGGGTTCAGCTCAACATGTGAGTTATTGAGAGAAACTCTATAGCTTACTGTATGTACATACCACATTTGATATCAACAAACCCATGACACCACAAAGGGCAGAGCTGCTGGGCAGTTGGTGGGTTGCACTTTAAAGCTAAAACTGTAACTGTGGACCACATCCTCAGTCATACGAATGAATCAAGCTGACCTGTAGATGCTGGTTTAAAATGCTGTTAAAATGTTGTGCAATAGGTGGTTGCAATTAAGCACACCTTTGATGCAGTTTCTTCAGTTACAAGAAAGACAGCTGTACAACACGATGACAACATCATGATTATGTTCCTCACACACAGTCTCTTTTTTTAAGCAAACCAGGCTAGCATATGAAGTTCGTGGTGGTTGCTGTAGCATCAATCTTGCTAATAGCCCATACTTGTTCAAAACCTAAACCTAAAATATATAACCTTAAAAAACGAACGCAGATCTGCATCATTTCTGCTTTTCACATGAATGCTATTTTAATGCATGCAGATTCTTCTGCTATTTTTGCTATTATAAGTGACTGGACTTATGATATTTGCTTTGCAGCCAATATAAAGAAGGCAAGAAAAGTCCTATAGACTTTAGTCATATTTACAAAACAGAATATCAAAGAGCCTTGTGGTGGTAAACAACATCTAGAAACAACCTAGCAACCACCTAGCAATGTCTGAGCACCACTCTGAACACCCTACAGTCTACTTTATCTTAGTAACCCATCGCATTATCAAATACATTTAATGATATATTAGATGAGGTACATAGCTCATCTCAGGTACATAGCTTGCAATGTTTTATGGGACGGGGTTATTGGTTGTATTGTATGGAAACAATGAGTTTGTACTGTTACAAAAGTCAAACTCTGAGTTTGTAGTTACAAAAGCCCATATGGAAGCCTAAGTACAATCATAGGTTACCTTTAAAATTGACTATAATTTTCAAAAAAACACTTGAAAAATAAATGAATTGTAAAATAGCTTTAAAAAACACTTGTAAATTGAAGTATTTCCCTGGTAATGTAAACACTCTATTAAAAGCGTTATCATGCTTTTAAGAGGGGGCGGGTATTTTACACAGGCCTGTAATAAGCAGCAGGGGCTTTGTCTGAAAAGACATGGAGTAAAGCCAACAGCTCCTCTCCCATCATGACCAATCAGCATGAAGCACTTTTAATCAAGCACAGCCCTACGTGTGTCACATGACTCCCATTATCTGCTGCACGCACAGAGCGGCTCATCCAATCACACGCATCATCTTTTATATGATGGCATCACCTGTAAGGGTGCCCTCAAGCGTCAGAACAGACGAATGTTTTAATGATCAGTTTCCATAAAAACGTCCTTCCGTAATGACCGCTCATAAACTCCAAGCATCACACACTAATAGATCTTGACAAAGCTCTGGACTGGTGTGCTAAGACAGAGAACACAGGGAATTTCTGTCTATATGTATAACCGATTTTTCCGGGAAATGCAGCAAAGAAAATCAGGGTCATTTTAGCAAATCAATTGATTGTAAATTCTGTGTAAGGCTGGCTAGAAAAAATACATATCTCTGTATTTATAACAGTTTTAACATAATATTTTATAGCTCCAACATTTATATATTTGATAAATCAGGTGATTATCTAATCAGCATTTTTGATCAACGAGCAAACGTGACTAAGAAGATTCTAACTACATATATTTAACTATACTGTACATAGTAACCAACACCAATATTTATGTTGCTATATCTCCAATTTTTGCTACAGAGGTTTAAATGCAATAAGCTCCAAAAAATAGGACCAGTCCTTACATTATGTTACTGTTATTATGTCTACTGAACTGTGAGATTTACATGAAACCTTAAGAGAATATTAAGATGGCTATTAACTATTCAAGCACTGTTAAAACCATAAGTGTCATTGTGGATTTTAAGAATATAACATTAATACTAATACTAAATAAAATTTAGTACTAATACTAAATTATCATTGTTATGTCTCTGTGTTGTTTGTCTTAACCATAAAACACACAAGCAAATATCTGAACAAAAACTTGCTAATAATATTCAGTATTTTACTAATAAAAATAAGAATAGAACAAAATACAAACAATGATGCTGAGAATACCAGCGAAACAACAGTTTTTATTTTTTTAATAAAACCATTTATTGTATTTTAATCTTTATATTTAGTTATGTAAATGTATATTTAGTGAATAAAAATTGGTCAGCATTCTTTATAAATTGGGAGAGGGAACAGTGTGTGCACATGTTAAGAGATAAATGAATGTCACCCAGTTGTAAATTAGCTTATAAAAAAGGCCTTGAGTAACAATAAAGGTTTTGAAAAACCTCTGGCTAAATGTACATAAACGTACATCTGAGCAGTATTTCCTATTACAAAACATCACACACACACACACACACACACACACACACACACACACACATATATATATATATAACTATTGACTAGTATTGACTATTGACTATTGACTATTGACTGATTTCTAAATCACACGATCAATATCAATAGAATTTCATTTCCTATGTTGAAAAGGTGCTGTGTTTCGTCGCTTTGAAAAAACAGCAGACAAAAGTCACAAGAAACCCCAAACACATCCCACTCATTTCCCCTCCTCTTAGACCCAGTGCTGAACACTTCCTGTGGGTGCCATCCACAGGAAGTCTGGATCATGCTACTGGTGCTGTTGAGCGTTGGGCTCAAAACGCAAACAGGTAGATCCACAGGACATGCTGAAGGCCAGAGTTATTTACTATTTAAAGAGCTTCCATCTTGACTGTAATATAAAAAAATTGTGTCAAATATAAAATGCTCATTTAAAGGAAGCCCATTGTGGATAAATAGTGTGATTTATTTTCTCTATTTGTATTTCTGATAAGATGAAGGATTTATCATTGTTTACGCCTGTATTGCGAATTAAACTATTCTAATTAGTAACTACTGTCTGAAATTACGTTTGTCTGCTTTTGCGGATTTGTAAATGGTTTTTAAGGTATTGCTGTTTAATTGTTACAGTAGTAAATATATAATGCAGAGCAGTCTAAACTACAAAGTTTAGACTACTGCCAGGAAGTGGTGATGTTTTGGGTGGTTGCTAGGGTGTTGCTAGGGTGTTTGTTATGTGGTTACCTAGTTTTTAAGTTTAAAACTTGCTTGGCCTTTGTGTGTTTTGAACTAAAAGGCAAGTCTCCCAGCCCTTGAAGGACAAACAGCTGTCTGCAATGTTGCTATTGAGAGCAAATCCAACATTTGACAGATCACGTGGAACAATAAGAATGTGTTTTTGAGCACTGGCCTGTCTGTCAAAGCAGGAACTGTTTGTGTTGACCTCAGAGGGTAAGACTTCCCAGCAACCCATGGCAAAACACAACCAGCACAGGCGGCAACCGTGTGTGTCTGCTCTCCAAACATGAAGACCCCCACCCAGACACGTTCATACAGACACTACAAAAGGGTCAATGCGAACACACACTTTTTAGATTACAAAACAGCGTAGTGAGGGAATTTAGAGCAGGCAGCACACAGTCACCTTCTCCTGATATGATCATGCAGGAATGTAGCGATGGATTATGCAAACAGAGATGTTTGGGAGGTGAGGTCACACCAGAACCAGCAGAGTGGGTGGTGCCAACTACTGCTATTAACGTGGAATACTCATGCTACACACAAACACACAGCTGAGTTATTTTGATTACAACTGCCATGCAGAAAGAAACACACAGGAACCTTTTGAATATGAAACAGGATCAACGGATTTAAATGAGAATGGTCACAGAGGAAGCCGGCGGCGGTTGTAGGAAAAGGAAGTGAGAAGTCATGGTGGGAAATGCCAGAATTGTCCCTCCATTTCCGACCTTTGGTTTTATTGCATTCTGAAGTGATGCAGCCTTTGGTGTGGCTACATAGGTCAAACAGGAAAGTAACTGAAAAAGGACTTACACTGAGTACTTAAAACTTTAACTTAATAAATAAATAAATATAAATATAAAAAGGGTTAACACCACAAAGTAGAAAGAATTATACAATTATATTCATTTTGCAGAATTTTAGGACAGTGGTGTAATAAAACCTAGCTATGTTTTCTTAGGCATTACCTGTATAAAGTATGTAAATATGGAATGTTCCATCTGATTAAATTAAGGGGGGGAGAGACTAAGATACTGATACTGAGATACTGATGGTACTGATGCATATGTCTTTAATTAATAATTTACTCGTACTCTAACACAAACATCAACATCATTCTCTCCAGTAATTTAAACAAAATATTTCAATTCCTCAATAGATATTCTGTAAATCTGTAAAGAATTAACTTGTTAAAAAACAGTAAAGGCTTTATAAAAAGTTGCAAATAAAGATGACTCTCCCAGAAAGGTCAAAAACAGCTTCAGCAAACTTTCTACATCAGTTTTCAACTGTTGTTACAGAGCTGTAACTGCCCAGGGTGTTTGCTTTGTGTATTTGCATATTATTTACATGACAGGATTGACGTTAAGGAGATACCTTCTAAAACGTGTATTTACCTGCATTACATTAAATACACCTGGGTTTGCACTGCATGGCAAATACAAATAAAAGTAAAATTTATGAGATTGAACACTGAGGGCGTTCCAGCTTTTTGTGCAGGGTGCATTATCTGTTCTGGCAAAACCCAATGCTATAATCGCCAATGTACATGAACCAAAGCAGTATGTGTGGACAAAGATCTATAGGTGCAACATGCCAGTTAACAATAATGCAGCAACTGACTCTGATATCACATGAAAGCCAAGCAGTAAACAAGATTCTGCCTTTTTAACAGGCACAGTTGTGTTGCCAGCTGTCCAAAACAAAATTAGGAGACAGACGATGTCTCTGTGGTGTCTTTAAACCCCATTGTGTATAACTTCTTGACGTTAAGGAGATACCTTCTAAAACGTGTATTTACCTGCATTACATTAAATACACCTGGGTTTGCACTGCATGGCAAATACAAATAAAAGCACAAAATCATGCATTTTACTACTGAAAATATAATATAATCATTTTACAATGAATATTTAGATAGAGAATAGAGAAAACATACTAACAAAGGAAGTTCTAATTCCCACACTGTGTTCTAACCAGGCATGAAGTGATAAAGCTATAAGCTGTAAAATCTCTTCAGTATAAACCTTAAACCGCCGTGATGCGTAACAGCATCTGTGAAATTTTGCTGGGAAGCCCCGCCCACCATAAAGTCTCACTGATCCAAAACTGACTGCATGTTAAAAATCAATTCGGTTCTGACTGGCAGTGATTGTATCACAGAGCATTGACAAACAGATTAAAACACTGTCATACAAGATGTACCAATAAATTACTATAAATAAATTACCAATAAATAATATAAACCATCAGTCATTTGAGCATTTTTTTCAGTTTTGAAGTTCAAAGAACTTAAGCTATTTACAGGCCTACCTTCAACTGGTACCCCTCATGGTTTAAAAAATGCAAAAAGGACTAAAATTAAAATTAGATTATTATAGTAACAAAATGTATTATTACAAAATGTATGATTGTAAAACATTTACAGATGACACTAAATCGCTTTTCTTTGCCCTGAAAGCACCTTGCTTATGGAATCCACAGCTGCTTAAAATATCTCTCTACATTAAGATGTCTGTAAAGTCAGATGACCACAATTTAGCCGCTAAATGGCCACCATTGTCCAGCATTAGCCTGGTTAAGTGGAAGGAATTTTTAGATGGGACAATTAGTCCACCCAACACAGGCTTTTCCTCTGCTGTCTTGCCAATTCAAGAACATCTGCTATATGTCCAACTACTTTACCTGGATTTTGTGTGGTTCTGTTACATGGAAAGAACATTTTTAAACACAATATGACTTCAAAACCACTGTTCTGCCTGTAGAGTAAACCAGAAGTTTTACCAAAAATGAAAATTCTGTCATTATGAACTCTAATGTGACTCTAAACCCATTATTAAACCACAACACGCTAGTAGAAACGTCAACGTTTGCCACACAGCAACGCTTTATACCAATTTTGATCAAAAATGTGCCTGGTTGCCATAGACACATTTGTTGTGAGTTGTAAGACACTTTCTATGTAGAAACTCTTCAAAAATCTCACAGTAAGAAGCAGCGGGTTTGTAACAACATTAGCAGTACATTTTTCTTTTTTGGCTTAAGTATGCCTTTAAAACTGTTTTTTCTATATTTTAAGGAGCATTGACCTTCAGTTATAAGGTGAACATGTCTGTTTTTCCTCCTCCCAGCCCCAGCTGCCCACTTATTTTGACATGAGCAGTTCCTGTGCTGCTCTACATAAGACAGGGCTGCCTAATGTTGAAGACAATGAGGAAATGACCTAGCATGTGTGAATCTGAGGACACACAGATATGGGCTCTCCCAAAGAAACCCAAAGAGGAGGAAATAGAAAAAGAGAGAGGGAAAGAGATGACATCATGGCAAAGTTAGGTAGGAGGATGGAGAGTCCGGTAATGCAACACTGTAGATAAACATGAGACAGCTGTATTTATGAGATTGAACACTGAGGGCGTCCAGCTTTTTGTGCAGGGTGCATTATCTGTTCTGGCAAAACCCAATGCTATAATCGCCAATGTACATGAACCAAAGCAGTATGTGTGGACAAAGATCTATAGGTGCAACATGCCAGTTAACAATAATGCAGCAACTGGCTCTAATATCACATGAAAGCCAAGCAGTAAACAAGATTCTGCCTTTTTAACAGGCACAGTTGTGTTGTCAGCTGTCCAAAACAAAATTAGGAGACAGACGGTGTCTCTGTGGTGTCTTTAAACCCCATTGTGTATAACTTCTTCAGTTTCAATCAAATACAGGTTTTAATATTTTTAAAATGATAAGACAAAGCAGGAATTATTGGTTTTCATTCTGAATAATAAACATATACTTAATAATGGTGACGGAACAAGAAACTTAGCAAATGTTCTCTTTTACAGTACAGAGAGATAAACAAGGTAAGGTCCTGGGGTCGCAACATTGGTCGCACCTGCTAGGCAGGACAACAATAACAGTCTGTATCAGACTGCACAAATAATCAGCCCATGTTTAGCCAATTTAACATAAACCAACTCCCTTAAAGATGCTTTTAGTGAATTGTGAGTAAACATACTGCAAAATACATGTTTGTTTATTTTAAACAAATTTCATTACTTAGTTGTGTTACCCCACCTTAAAACATATTTTGACCAAATTTTACACACTTCTGGGTTGATTACATGAATTTGTGTTAAGTTGAAATAATTGTTAATAAACACAATTATGTTAGGAATAAAGGCATTTTATATAACACCTAGTTCTAGAGAAAACAGTATTTATTAAAAATTATTGATCGCATATAAACTAATATCGCTTAATGTATTGATATCATTTCTCAGTGATGAACGGATTGCAATCGTTTAATCATAAGTAACAAAAGTTCCCAGCATTTTGCATCACTGTTTCAGCATATGGGGACTCGGCATTGCGCTTTCAAAACACTCACATATCTTCGCAGTTTCTTCTCGGGTGGAGACTTTCGGAGCCAGCCCTGACAGATGATTTCCCCTCCACTCATTTTCCAGAAAGAAAAAAGACGATCGCCACACCAGTATCACTTTGAACTCCTTAGCTGATGCATTTCCATCTATGTTCAACGCGCGTAACACTGTAACGTGGATGCGAAGCGCGCTTTGCTGCAGCGGTGCGTCATTTGGTGATGATGGGAACCGTGAGCTGCGCGTCCTTTGCGCTCTGTGGGAACTCTGTGGAAATACTGAAAGCGTCTAGAAACAAACCGAGAGAGACGCCTGGCGTGAGATGAGAAGGAATGAGGGCTGAAGTTGTACGGGGATGTAGGAAGTGCTGTTGGGTGTCTGCTGTTTGTTTTCCCACACACACCACGCCCACCGAACCGAAGGGACGGGACGCGGTGTGCGGGGATGATCGGAGATAAAGTAACAATGAACCACATGTGGAATTCCCTTTCACTCACAACCAGGGTTTGTTTAAAATTAACGCTAAATTGCACTATATGATGATATTTGTACTGTTTCTAATAGTTTGAATTTGAAGTTGAAAAGTTTATTTATTAAGGTATGTTGTGTGTTTTCAGTGTATGAGCAAATACAAAGAATTTTACTGCAAAGAAAAGTACAGAGCCTCCCGTTTATTAATAAATGAGCCACAGCGGGCATCATGTTCTGCTTGAGTCATTTCTCAGGATTAAATCCAGCCGTCCGCAACATAACCGAGTCCGTTAAGATTGAGTGGGACTCCATCTGGTGGTAAATATGAGTATCGGAAACTATGGACATAGACCTCCTTCAAAATAGCTATTATTACTGTCTTAGTAATAACATTAACAAACCTCATTAGTTTTTTAATCCGAATGTTAATGCAAACGAATACAAGTACTTTTGCTGTCATATTAGTTTGCTCCACCCCTTTCCAGGAAATTTGTCTAAATTATAGATTTTAGACATTAAGACACCACAAAGTTAGAAATACTCATTAAACTCATTAAAGGTAGAATTGTGTACACACTTTTTATTTCATAAAGGTTATAATGGTAAACTTTGTAAAGATTTAAGAAATGTTATTTTAAGACCAAAAGATTGTTTGAACAAGCTTGAACATTATAATTAGTTGCATATGATTTCTTAGACATGGAAATATCCAAATGATGTGTCACTAATAACCCATTGAAATAATCATCAATAATATATATATATATATTCAGCAGACGTTTTTATCCAAAGCAACTTACAGTGAATTACAGTGTACTTGCACTCCCTGGCATCGAACCCACAACCTGCTGCTAACGCTATGCTCTACCAGTTGCAAAAAATATACCGCAAAAAACTATACTACAAAAATACTGCAAAAATACATAAAATAAAAATACAGCATCAATCTATTTTTGAACTTTTACTTTAGTGTAGCATATAAAACAATATTGTTATTATTAGTGCAAGCAGTATTTAAAATCCATACTATAACTTCTTTGTAAGATTTTAAATTGTAAGTGCAATTTTCACTGTAACTGCAACATTAAAGTGCAACCTTCCGTAATAACTAATCCGAATGTTAATGCAACGAATACAAGTACTTTTGCTGTCATATTAGTTTGCTCCACCCCTTTCCAGGAAATTTGTCTAGCAACTAAATAAAATAAAATAAAATCTATATATAGATTTTAGACATTAAGACACCACAAAGTTAGAAATACTCATTAAACTCATTAAAGGTAGAATTATATTACTTTACACTTCATTTAATCAATGCCAGTTGTAAAGCATACAAATAAAGTTGTAAATAAATATAATATAGTAATATATTTTATTTTATTATAAATAAAATAAATAGTTGTAAAGATGTAAAATGGAGTAATTTTTCTTTTTATCTCTTTCAGAATGCAACTGACTTTGTTCATTTAGAGGAGACGTGCTCTATATGAAGAGGAAAAAGGTGTTTGGAGTTTTACCAAGCATCAAAAGACATTATAAACCAAAAATGGGAAATTCAATTTCAAAAACAGAAGCTAATAGGCTTAATGGCACCAGTCACAGGACGAGATGACAGAAGTTGTCAGCTAAACCAAAAAAACTCTAAATCTGTTTGAATAGCCCTTTCTGTATATATTGCCATGCTTTCATTAAGGACTGTTCTTTTGATTGCTGCTGTTGTTCCTCTGAATTTTGAACTGTGCTTCTGCACATGTTCTCATCTTGAATATGAGATGGATGGAGAATGTTGCCCCATGTGTGCTCCTGGTACAGTACAATTCTCTTATTTTGTAGATTCTGTATTGAGAGTAATAGACATAGAGTTGATGTATCCTATTGACATTTTATGCATCGCAAGCATCCAATTAACAAGCTGTTATTTCATATTTTGTACAAATCATAAACAGTTTGATTGAGCTTCGTAAGATAATTGGCATGAACCCTAGCATTATTTTTTTGCTGTTATCTATGTGTAAATGTTTTGTGGCTTTGTTACTAGAATTGTCATGTTGATAGATTTAGGTCTGAAAAAATCTGTTTAACTTTTTAGGAAGCTATGTTTATTGGCCCTGCACTGCGGATGCCAGTACAACTTGTGTGTCATGCCCTAAGCTAACTTATACTGATGAACTCAATGGGCGTACAAAATGCCTTTCCTGTTCTGTGTGTGGTGCAGGTTTGTTCTCTGTGATAATATATTAACGGGTGATAGACAAATTAAACTGTAATAAATAATGCTCACTCATGCATATTTGATTGTGTTTTTTTAACAGTCCGTGGGCTTAAAGTAAAGACGGCCTGTACACGAACTACAGACACAATATGTGAGTCACAAAAAGGATTTTACTGTTTTTCACAAAATAAACACAGCTGTACATTAGCTGTGCAACACTCAAAATGTAACCCTGGGCAATATATTAAACAAACAGGTGAGTGGATTCTAACTGCTCAACATGAACCACACAGGCATTGTTTTCTAATTCTTAGAAAATTCAACACAATTTTGAAGTTGTTCTAACACAATTCTTAATTGTGTACTAATTCTTCTATTAGCACTTACATATTTAGGAACAGAACGAGTAAATTACATTAAATGTTCTGTATCAGTAAATGACTCTGTATCTTAATATTTACAGGAACAGCATTTACTGATACCATATGTGCAAACTGTGCAGATAGAACTTTCTCAGATGGATCTTTACTGGCCTGCCAACCACATTCAAAGTGAGCCATTATCACAGATTTAAATCTGTTAATTCATCTCATAAGACTGGAAAATTAATATTACTGTTACAAATTTTCAGATGTGAGATGGAAGGACTTACAGAAGCAAAAGCAGGAACATCATCAACTGATGCTGAATGTGGTAAATCAACTCCAGTCGCTCTTATAGTTGGAGTCCCAGCTGGTGTTTTGGTGCCAATAATGATTGCAATGATATACTGCATATTTAAATGTAGAAAACACACTGTTACAGAGGTAAGACTTAAATTCTTTAATAAGATTTAATCGGTTAGGATTTTAACATGTTAAATGGCAATGCTAATGTTTTTGTTTTTATTTTAGGTGCATGTAGTGCCTCAAAACCAGAGTGACTTGGAATCAGCAACAGTAAGTAAAACCTTGACCTGCTGTTCTATATTAATGCAGTTAAATCTTTGATATGGTTTTTTTTATCTAAAATCTTCTTTACTTTTGAATTACAGAATTTAGTTGCAGACTGAGTAGCACACTGTTTACCATAATAATTAGCCAAGCCATTTCTTCAAGAACAAAAGCTGGCAAGTACTGACTGTGAGGATGTGTGAAACAAAGGATTCTTCCCTGTTTGGTTCGTTTACTCACTCACAATATCACTCACACAAGTATTACTCGGGTACTATCTCTACTCATTCACTGTCATACACAAGACAAACAAAGAGGTGCCAACAGAAGCAATTGATTGGAAAAGTTTATAAAAACTATTGTTAGAACATAGCGTTAGCAGCTTCTTTTTCTTTCATTAAAGAAATGTATATCTTGAATTCACTACGTTGCTTTGGATAAAAGCGTTTGCCAAATGACCGCTAGTAGAGTGTTGCATTAGCAGCGCATAGGTTGTGGGTTTAATCCCAGAGAATACAAGTACTGATAAAAATGTTTACCTTGAATTCACTGTAAGTCACTTTAAAAAATTTATAAATGTAAAAAAAGTCTACATGTAATATTATGTAATAATATTATGTACATATATATGTAAATTATGTAGTAATTTGTTTTTTCACTACAAAAAGTGAGGCCATTGAAATGTCAAATTTATTTAAAGGTTATTTAAGATTTAAAATCACTCGAAGTGATGGTTTCCAAAAAAGGGACATTTTCCTTTAGTTTTTGTTTTACAATTACAATTCTGTTGTTTTACTACTATATTAACATACATATTAAATGACGTACATATTTTTTCAGAAATCAACTCCAGTTGCTCTTGTAGTTGGAGTCACAGTTGGTGTTTTGGTGGCTCTATAATGATGACTGCAACGATATTTTTTGAGTAAGCAACGATAAGATTTGAGTCACTGCCCTCTGGTGGTCGATTTCACACCCACATTCAGTAAAAAACGGCCAAAAGTGTTTCTGTGTAACACTTCGGGGAGCCTGATGAATGTATTGTAATTTTGTGTGTTTTGTGCACTGCAGAGATGAATAAGAAATACTAACTAACATGCTGGTCTTATTGGACTTTGTTTCATTTTATGTGAATGACACTCGATGTGGAAAACAGGTGCAAAAAACAGGAAATAAAAAGAGGATATAAAGACACTGCGCAAAGACTTCTTTAACAAAAAATAATAATATATATATGTATAATAATATATATATGTGGCATGTGTTTGTGAGTAATATATATATATATATATATATATATATTACTCACAAACACATCCTCATATATGCTGTCTCACATACACATCATGACATACACTACCTCTTACAAACATATCTTCACATACACAGTCTCACATGAACTTAACCTTGCATGCACTCCCTGTCATACCCACAGCCTTGTATGGACTCTGTGTAACACACACAGTTTTAAATGCACTTTGTGTCATTGATACATCCTCACATACACTCAGTCTCACTCATACATACTTCCATACACTCACTCACACAGCCACTCACTCGCTGTCAAACACACAGCCTCGCATACATTCACTGTCACACACTGCCACACACACACACACACACACACAGCCTTGCATGCATTTACTGAAACTGATACTGTCATGTGAAACAGTTAGGACACCCTATGAAAGCATGTGTATTTTTTAACTTTTTTTAAAACATGATGATTTAATCTCAGTTTTAACTATACAGAGAGATTAAAGTAATAAAACTAAATTAAAACTGATGAGAAGTCTTTTCAAGAAAATGTCTATTCTGAGGATATTGCCCCAATAGCTAGTGTTACCTCCTTGGGCTGAAATAACTGCAGTGAGACGCTTCATGTTGCCATCTATCAGTCTCTGAAAACGGTCTGAGGAAACTTTACCCCACTCCTCAATGCAAAATTTCTTCAGCTATGAGATGTTAGATGGGTTACTTGCATATCCAGCCCTTTTCAAGTCACCCCACAACATCTTTATGAGATTCAGATCTGGTCTTTGACTTGGTCATTCCAGGACTCTCCATTTCTTCATTTTTAGCCAGTCTTTGGTTGCTTTACTAGTATGTATTGGGTCATTGTCATGTCTAACTCTTACACACACATCCTACCATTCACTTTTATAGAGGCATCCTTGCATGATCTCTCTCATACACACAACCTTGCATACACTCTATTTTATCATATTTTAAAAACTGTGTATTAGTTTATAAACAAAATCGGTTTATAATGTACTAAGTAATATGCTCTTAATATGAAATGTGTTTCATTGCACTACGTTTATATGTAGTGTGTATCTGTACGTTTGTGATCTCGATTCGTTTAAATTATAAAATCAGTTATAATTTCCAAAAAATCGACTTTAATCGACTT
>JBAJNP010000234.1:23588-67800 GCA_036877545.1 Yasuhikotakia modesta | reverse complement strand
AAAAATCGTTTACGCTGGGTCACATTTAGCTGTTTTGTAAACGAATCCGTGTCTTTAATAAGGATCTGACTCCAGCATATACTGTTGAAGTCGCCATTGGGCACATCGGGACCAGCCCACATGGGCCGCTAGAGCTCTATTGGTCAGTATAAGCCCAATTAAACTACCACTACTTAAAGATAATACTTCATTAATAAAATTGAAATTGACAATTAAATTCCTCTAGCATTTTAAACGTGTAATTATGGTTTTAATTATATTAAACGCAATGAAATTAGTACTTTTATGAAATTAGGAATTAAACAATATATTTTTGTGCGTGGGCCTATTCATCGTGGTGGGTGTGTCCGTCCGTTGGTCACGCCCTCTTTCTACGGTAACGGTGTTTGTAATACATTTGGTTAAAAATTTATTAAATATATTATTTTAACAAGTATTGTCACCTACAGAGACATTTCCCAGAAAATTTAGAATTTAATCTCTTTCTTAAAAGGTAATCACGATGTAGGAACAACATCTCCCTCTACAGGCAAAGATTCATTAATACGTGCTCACGATATACTGACAGCAAATGAGTTTAAAATCTTTCCTTTGAGAAGATTAATAATATTAGATTGCACTGAGGTCAGTCAGTCCCCACCACAACAGTGTGTGTGTGTGTGTGTGTCAAAAGTCACCATTATTATCAATTCTGACACATGTTTAGAACATACAGAGAATTGTAATTGCGTTTCTCTCATACCTAGGGTGCAAACAGATAGCACAAAATTGTATAACACAAAAAAACATATTGTATAACTTTTCATTCACCACAAGACATAAATTCTGCAAATAACTTGCAGTTTTATGTTTCAAACAGAGATGGCGATAACAGACCAAATGCCTTACCATGCCTTTTATACTGTAGAATTGATCCTGTTGTCATTAGGAAAACTCATTCACTTTCTTAATGTATATGTTATGCAATCTTGATATAAGATGTCTGTTGTCATATTGGAGAAAACTCACATTTGATTTTATTTTTATACATGCATAGAGATCAGATTACTGCTTACAACTTACACTGCAACAATTGCACCTGTAACCATTTTCTAGATGTGTTACTTCAGAAATCATGTAGCCCCTATCAGACAGCCCCTGTGTGTATTTACATTGAAGGGATGGCCTAAGCCATAGGTGATTTGGGGGTGTCGCTTTTCATTTGGGCCACTAAGCCTAGAATAGACCTAGCAACTGCATACCGACAACACTCACAACACCTTAGCATGTGCTGTCAGGGTTTGCACAACAAGCAATTTATGAAAAGTATGGTTTAGTTAAATAGTTTCTTGCTTTGGTTATAAACAGCAGCAAACTTATCTGCCACTAAATTTATCTGCCACAAAATAGCCACTACATGTTGAAAATAAGCCAATAAATAAATGTAATGCTGCAGTACCTGTGGATGCTAAAAGTTATTTTGTCAACAGGTTCTGATTGTCTTGGAGGTCCTATAAACACCAAGCAGGGAGACAGTGTTTTATGGACCTTTACAGACAACAGCAGGCTAGAGCCACGCTCAGATATTGAGGACATGTCAGTTTCTCCTCTTTTCCTTCAATATTTATTTATATACTTTTACATTTTCTCCATCCACCCATTTGAATCTCCTAACTGCAGGTGATTTTGAATAGGCCTGTTCACATAACAGTCCATATGTCAAAAAAAGCGTTCAGTCCAAACTGAACAGGCATCTTGGGTGCTCATTTTCTCTGTTTTCACTCTGATAGTCTCCACTAGGTGGAGTTACATAGTTGCCAATGAAGCAGTTGACTAAAAATGAAATTGTCAATTTACTCACCCTTATGTTTCTACAATCCTGGATAAAATTCTGGACCTAGAAGATATTTCAAAGACTGTTTGTATCAACACAGTTTTGAGGCACCATTAACATAATATCTTTTCTTACTATGGAAGTCAAAGGTGTCCCAAAATTGTTTACAAATGGTCTTCTGATTTCAACCATGCAGAAAAAATACTTCCTCCAGCTTTATGAAAAAAAAATGTTAGAGCAAGCTGGATTATCATCTGACCCCTTCAAAGTGTTTGAGAAGACTTTGCATTATTGTGTATTCATTTAGATATAATATATATACACATACTGACAGAGAGATAATGTACAATTAGTTTGGGCATATATATTTTGATATATATATATATATCAGCGCTGCATATAAACACAAAACAATCAAGCTGACATTACTCAAACAATAACGAAAAGGACCAAAACAAACAACAACGACACCTACAGGACAGAGACACTACAAAACAAGATTCAAAAAGGAAATAAGAAGTTATATTACAGTTAATAAAAATGGCCAAAAGAAACAATGCAAAATTATTATATTTTATGAAATGATATAAATATTATAATTACAGGCAAAATTACAAACACGTTTTGAGAGATACACACACAAATGCAGTTTCAATTGCATTTAGAGGAATATATCCTAAAACATTTTGCCTTTGATCCAAATCATGCCTAATCATATCTATTTAATCTGTGACACTAAAATGTTGGGGCCTTCCCTATAATTGAAAACCTCACAGTAGCATCATGAGTCAAAGATCATTTGTAACTATTTATATGCTGTTATCTCATTCCATTATCTCACCACACTGATTTTGCACTGGATGGAACAAGAGAAGCAGTGCAATGTGATTGGCTGAAGTATGGCAGTATAATTTAACATGCTTGCTGTGCAAAGGTCGACTGTGGGTAAAAATGGAAACAGCCATTAAGGAGCAGATTGGCGTATTGGGCATTGTTCTCAGAGTTGTCTATAATGTATTTGTCCAGCTTTGGCGACAGACATTAAACATCTGTCCTTTAGCTTTCCTTCCTTTTGGCCTTAAATAGATCAGAACAGCTTTATTGAACCATCATCAAAGTGAAACTAAGATGACAACGTTTACCTCATAGTATTACATAACATTAAATACATTATTATTTAATTTAATGTGCTTATTTAAGAACACACACACATTTAAAAATACATTTTAAAATACTGAACATTGTTTAAACTACATTTACAATAATCCAGTGTCTGAAACTTTAGAATGAAACATATTTAAATTGCTGTAATAATCAGTTGTAATTATTTGCTAAAAAAACACAGACAGTGGAATTTCCAAAGCGTCTCAAAATAAAATCCCCAAAACAGCACCGCATAATTTTATTTATCCTGTGTATATTTATAAACTTGTTCTTCACCTCTCATCCTGTGTGTCACAGCCACCAGGAAATATTCATTTGAGTCAGTATTGAAAGTAAAACACCTCACTGTCTGGTAAGTGACAGTTGTTGTGAGTTTACTGTAGTATTTCAGTAATAAATCCTTTCTGTTTATTCTCCAGGTCTTGCTGGAATGTCATTCTCATTCCACACTTACATGATAATGAAAGATCTCTTGAACTGCTGCTTTCCAAACTTTCTTTTTTAACAAATAGTAAATAAATATACTCTCTCTCTCTCTCTCTCTCTCTCTCTCTCAATCATTAGGTTCACAAAATGTGCAGCCGCCCTCTCTGGGAAACTGAAACTTGGAATTTGCTGTGTAATTTATATCAGTAATTCCCAACTGGGGTATTTAAGCAGGTTTCAGGAAGATTTTGGTTCATAAAACTTTTAAAAAGTTGCATTAAGAAAAAATTACAATGGAAACACATAGAATAAATCTGGAGACTTTTAGTAATTACCTCATTAACACATTTTCGTGTGCATATAAAAACAAAGATGGTGAAAGATAGCAAATTACAAACATGAACAGATTTGTTGTTGGTGTTGATGAAAGGATATTTAAACCTTAAAAAATGAGACTCTGGGGTACATGAGACAGGGACAATATCTGCTATATGAAAATTCATGAAAAACTAGCGAATTACAGGAAGTTGTAAATTTATTATAGGAATTTCCATGGAACTCAGATGGAAGTGTTTATGGGAAGAACTTCATTAGGAGAGAGGGTAACATTCGGTGATAGATAACACCATGCTGGAAACTCCTCAGACATACCTCACAAACATGTAGCAACAGGACTGAGCTGTAACCACAGATTGTCCCAACACTTACCTTTCCACCGATGAAACGGCTTTCCAAAATTCTTAAACTGATGCATACAGAGGCTGTTACATCTTGTCCAACTATTTAAAACACTAGTGGTTGTGAATTCTTACAAATCTTAATTAGATATATTTGGAAACAGCAATTATTAGATTAGTAATTTCCACTAGCAGTGGAAAACTAAGTGTCAACTAAGTGTCATTAGTATTAGACTGTTAGATTAGGGTTAGTAGATTAAGTTGACATATACTTGCCAAGTTATTTATTGGCAGTAGAATGTGAATTGGGGGACTGTACAAATAATGTGTTAGATGTTAAGCAGACCATCTACTACTTTTTAGTTACTAGTTAGACTAGTTAGTAGAATGTAGTCTGCATTTGGTTCAGTGCTCTGGCATGGTTTGTGTTAACACTACATGCAAACACATCTTAGCTTAACTGAACCAGCCAACTTCTTCAAGATGGCCAGAACAGAGTTAAACAAACTGCTCCTGGGCATGGTTTGAATCACACTAGTCAAATTAACTAGACATTGGATGACAAATGCATAGTTAAGAGTGCCCAGTGGGAGTATACTAGTTAATTATCAATAATTGAATGTTACCAATAATAATAATAATACATTATTTTTTCTGTTTTGAAATTCTGGAATACTAGATGCTGATCAACTGGTCAACTGTTGCATTGTGTTGTCAAACATTTACTTTTTTTTCAAGTTGATCATCTTAACTTGAATCAATAGTTTGTTGATTTACTATGTTCTTTAAGCAAGCATCAGTTTAAGATTTTTGGACAGTTGTTTCATGCTACTATAATCCAGTCAAACCTCAAGAACTATTTAACACTTGTACTAGTCACAACTTCCTGTGCAAACCATGTCACCATGGTGACATGATGTTGCTCGTCAGGATGTTATGTTTAGCGTGTTACCAGGTTGTTCTAGTTGATTACTAGAATGTTGCTATACGTGCTTGCTAGGATGTTCTGGGTGGTTGCTAAGTAGTTGCTTACTGGCCCAAGTTAAAAGACCCTGACATTCTAGGTTTGAAAACTGTCCTATAAAATGTTTGACCTTTTTATAAAAGCTTGTTGCTTTTATTGACATTATTGGATAGTGGTTTGCTCAAATTCCTCACCCAAAGTTTAAACAACTGGCTAATAGCCAAATCAAACACTTTTAGTTAACTAATTCTATCCACAGAGCAGCATTATCAAACTTAATGAAATGTTATTAATCTAAAGGGAACAAATCTTGCTCAGATAGAAAATATTTTCTCCGGTTTCATAGTTTATTGCTTTGTCTGTTTGCTTTACCTCTAACTGATGTTTTGCAAGCAAATGTAGATACACATCCTCCCATGAGTTTTGATAAGACTTGTTTGAGGTAAGAGAAGTTTGGATTGTATGACAAGAAAGCTTGTGGCTACCTTTCTTCCTATAACAGCAGTTTAAGTACTTCTTATTGAGATGATACTGTATTACTGTAGTTTAGGGAAGAGTGAACTTGGCTCACTCTGCAAATTATAAAGGGAATTCATATTTATACCAGCTGGGTTGCACAAACACATGTTCATCAGACCACACACTTGCAACACTCTGGCCATGCATTTGTTTATTCACACCTGCATAGAGTGTTCCTAAAATTAGCCACTGTAACTAGTGTGAGAAATTCTGTAACTAGATTCAAGATTCAAAGTGTTTATTGTCATATGCACAGTGAGGAAACCAAGTTTCTCTGTGCAATGAAAAGCTTACTTTGCTGTTCTCAATGAATGCCACATACATTAAAGTAACAAAACATACATTTAAGTAACAAAAGTAAATATAGTCGAACAAATATAGTTCACTAATACAATATGCTACATGGTTCAGTAGACTGTAAACCTATATACACATGACAATACAATACAAATAATACAAGACAAGACAGAACAAAACAGTACAACAGTGCAAAAAAACAGAAGGGAATGAGACAGTGTAAAAGAAGGGTATGAGACAGTGTAGAGAACTAGTGTAAGAAATCTTTTTTGCAGATTTGTACATATCACAAACAAGCCAATCAATTGCAATTTTCTCATACCACACTGACAATGTTCATTTCCCTTGACTGTCTTCCTGTGGGCCATATTTGTAGGTTTAATTATTCCAGACAAATGCTAACCTGCTGTGCTACAGTATAATTCAAAGGAAAAGCACAAAACACAGAAAGGAATATAAAGGCAAAATAAATTGACCCTCAAAATACTAACTGACACACATACAAGTCTGTGGCTAGGCTTGACTGAGTTTGCTAATGCTAATCTATAAGCCACACAAACAAACATGCTGAGGTGTCAGTCAACATACGTACAGATTCTGCCCACAACCTTTAGTCACAATTCAGGAACAGAAACATACAGTCACATGTGTATGTCTAAAGATTGAACAGTGTTCTGCATGCTTAAGTAGCTGACACACAGCACCACATAAAGTTAAAGAAACGCATGAGCTGTCAACATGTTCTAAATCTGATTGTTTGCACTGCAATAGACTGGCTATCTATTCAGGGTGTAGCTTGCATATACCCCATATTCTGTGATAGGCTCCAACCCACCATGACTCAGAAGGACAATAAGTTTAGAGAATGGATGGATTATTAATATTAAGATGAAATATTAATATAACTTTTATTAGCATAAAAGGAACATGGTGAAGTTGAGACTGTTGACAAGTTATAGAGCTATTAAAAAACTATAAATGTGTCTAGACATTTTAATGTCTATATTAAATTGTTTTTGGTTGCAGTCTTTGGGCACAGTTAACAGTGTTTTTTGAGACAGTGTATTATTAAAATGTTTTCCCTGAAGAACTTGTCTGAAATGTCTGCTTTCTTGTAAGTATCAACAACTATCAAATCATCAAGTGCAATCTATCCTATCTGTGTTTTCTTCTCTCTTTCAGGTTGGTCAGTTTATGAGGATTTCAGACTACATGTTCTTGCTCCTCACAACCTGTTAGGATGTTGTGTTAAAAAGAACTTGTCCAAAGAATAGACATACCTGTACACACACACACAGACAGGATCTTTTTCTCACACCCCTGATGAAGCACAAAGATACAGCATACTTGAGATATAAGAGACTTGAGATTTGTGTATTGTATACAATGAATGTGTGTTTTGTGTGCTCTGGATATTCTTAATCACGACCCTGGGGGCCAGAGCTGTTAGTGTGATAAGAGAAGACTGTACTCAGAGCATTGAAATTGTTTTTTGTGTGAGACCCCTATGCAGTTCAGATTGAATTTGAACATCAACAACATTAACCAAACACGGCTCTCTGAAATATATTTGACATGAAGAGGACGTTATTTATGTATGTTTATCCTTAAATGCATTAACGCTTGCCAGTTTTGTTTAGGGGCCTTATAAAATATGTTGCTGTCTGTCAACTAGTTTTAAATTACAGTTGTGCACAATGTGAGTGTATATAGATAATTCTGATATAGTGTTAAGAAATGGGCGTTAAAACTTCTCATTGATTATGTTTTGAGAATTCACAAGTTTTAAAGTTGTAATTTACTCATATTGGAATTACTATTTGTAATTTACACATATTGTACCTGTATCATTGTCCTTCTTTTGAGAAAGACAAAAAATTAACAAATTGTTCACAATTCACTTTTTTCTACACAATAGAAAAGGATAAGAGTGTCTGTATTAAGAGATAAAATCACAAATATGTTATTAGACTTTTTATTAAAACTTTTTATTGGAAAGTTTTAAAGCAATTACATAAAAATAAATTTTTTCATTTGGCAGATGCTTTTATCCATTACAACTTACATTTTTATTTTATTTTTTGTTGTCAGTTCTTGTGTTTCTTGGAATCGAATCCACAACCTTTGCACTGCTAACGCAATGCTCTACCAGTTGAGCTACAGGGACACAGCTCAACCAAATAATGGTTTAATTTAACTGCAGTGTAACCCTCAATTTTATGTTTCAAACTGTTACAGATTGCAGCTCTTACTTTTTTACTATATGTTTAGACTTTGGGAATAGCCTAAATCCTGGAAATGTGCAATGTCTGTAAATGTGTAGAAGACTAGTGTGATGGTTTGTGGTTGCATGTGAAAACATGTTATAGGGCAACTCCAGTATGTGATCAGTTACTGGAATTTAACTTTTTTCCTTCCCTCTTCCTGTGAAAACATCCAAAATTATAGGTAGTCATACACACAGGGATGTATATACAGAAAGTATGATTTTTATGACATAATAACCTCAAACACATCTGTGTGCCGTTAGCTGTGGTTAGCTAAGTGTTTCCAAAAGTGTGACTGCTGACTCAGTTTACATTTATAACAAACACTTCACAATTTGTGGGTTTCTGTTCAGTTCATCTTCAGAAAAACGTAAAAAAATCTTTTGCTTACACAGGGGTGAAGTTTGGTTCAGTGCAGTTTATAGTTTATAAACCTGCGTCTTATTCCCTCCACCAACCCCCCCCCCCACTCTCACAGTCTTCACCTTAATTCACTTTAATTCTATTTCTAATTCATTCACCCATGGGGAGGCTGTTATCGGTTTGATATGTAAAACCTGGCCCAACACCCAATCCTAATCCTAACTACAGTAGGGGGAAGCTGGAGTTTTGTAATCTTAGGGAGAGCCAGATTTCCATATTCTGGCTCTTAGGAATATCATATTCTCGATATTGGGATGTTCCCAGGATGTTCTACAAACATTAAATTAACATTCTGATTCAAATTATCCTGCCTGACCAAAAACATCTTAAAATATTATTTCTTAAAAAATATTTCCAGAACATTCTGGAAACCAAAGCTGGTTAGTTGCAAACTGAAATGTCAAATGGCCAGTGGTCTACTGGTGAGTGAGTTAATCTCTGGTTGCTGCAGTGATAGCTGCTCACTGCTCCAGGTGTGTTTGTGTTGTGTTGCAGTGTGTGTTCACTTTTCACTAGGGATGGGGTAAATGCAGAGGTCACATTTCTAATGGGTACCCATAACTGACAAAAACATGCCACTTTTACTCTCCTTCACAGGATCTCTTGTAATGCAGCACTCACATGTCAAAAGGTCAGAAGGTCACTGGCATGTCTACACACTGGCCTCTTTGTTCTGCCTCCTCCCTCATGTCATCGACAGCATCGATTTGGTGTTACGATGACAGAACATGAAATGCACTTTTTTTAAACCTCTTGTTTTTTTGAGGGGCTTAATAGTGTGTAATTAGTGGTGTAATAGTGGGTAGTCTAATAGTGTAGTGGGAAATTACAAAGGGATAGTTTGTCTGGAAATGAAACTTCTATCAATATTTATTCACCCCAAATGTCATTTCACAATCACCAGACCACTATCCAGATCTTCTATGAAAAACAAAGTGACATTTAAATAATACATATTCATTTAAATTACATATTTAAATATTGCTAATTTTAAGCCTGAATGTATGTGCATAAACAAGGGTAAATTAAGAGAACACTAACCACTAATAAATATTGAATATCTAAGACTGAATGGTTTTATGTTTAATCCAACTAAGACAGTTTTTGTCCTCTAGATTACACACTCCTTACATTATCAGGAAATGAGCTGGTCAAAGGTGCAGAAAAAGTGAACAACACTGTGTTGAAGCTTTGAAGTCGGGCTGGATGTGACATGCTGGGTTTCAGATGTTGTGTTTTTGCAGAGTTGAGCTATGTGTGTCACTTAACCTGTGTGTATCAAAAGCACCGCATCTCCATTCTCAGTACCCGGAGAATATAAAGCTGCTGAGGACCAAAAAACCCAAATGCAAACTGTGGGAAACAAGCACACACCAATGTAGATCTACCTTACCTTGTAGTGTGCTTTACAATGTATGTCAATGTTTGTCATTTTTACCAAGATTTTGTTGTCCTAAAAATGTTGATATGAGAAGTCCTTTTATTTTATTTCTTACACTTGGCAGATGCTTTTATCCAAAGCTACTTACAGTGAATTCAAGGTATACATTTTTATCTGTACTTGTAAGCCCACAACATTTGCAGTGCTAACACAATGCTCTACCAGTTAAGCCACAGCAACACTTAAATGTGACTTGGTTGTGTTATGCTTAGATTTAATTTGCATACATACACACAATGAAACTAAGGAACTACTGATAAACAGGATCTCTGTGATTTAGGATCTAATACACTAAATAATGAGGATCTACTTATCTTTAATATATGTATTTGGTTTAGTATTTGCATAATATACTGTAAACAACACTGTCAAAAGTGTCACAAGGAAGAATCTGCAACAATAATTTCCATCATGCAAACTAACTTTGTTATATTGTTTTAAATTCTAATTTGGATATAGGCTTAAATGTTCTTTAAAATTAGAATTAATTTGTTGAAATTTATTGCACTGTGAAAATAGACAATTCCAGATTTTCGAAATGTGTACATCCATGTGTACAACAGTGGGAAACTGTGTTATCCAAACACAATTTTGTGAAGAATTAGTATGTACCTAATAAATTGACACTAGCTTATACATTCACATTAATTAGTTTCACTACACATGCACTAGTTTACATTTATTCATTTGGCAGACACTTTTATCCAAAGCGACTTACAGTGAATTCAAGGTACACATATTTTTATCAGGACTTGCCTTCCCCTGTGATCGAACCCATAACCTTTGCAGTGTTAACACAGTGCTCTACCAGTTGAGCTAACAGGAAGGCTTTTTCCCAAAATATATACTTTACCATCTATAGAAGACTTAATACTTAATACTTTTGTACTTCTTAATACTAAGAAGGTAACAAAATGTTAAATATTGGAGAGGACCAAATGTTAAACTTTAGGAATTAGTAATAATGTGTTAAATGTTTAATTTTGAATATAGCTAAGAACTCTGTTTTCTAAACTATGCAAATACTCAAATACTAAATGCAAATACTATAGTGATATTATCGTTGTCTCTGACTTAAATGTTTCTTTGTATGTTTATGAGGTTTGAAGTGGGTTAGACTGAACTTCCATCTGACTTGACCTGATTTCCTCTTTTTGTTTTTCACGTGTCAAACTAGTTTCAAAATACTATGAGCAGAGATAATAATTATGTCTAAACGTGAGAACTATGGATGGTCTCCTGACGTATTATATACTTTTACAGATGAAGTAACACCTCATCGCACTGGTGCGTGTAGACGGGAAAGTCCTGGCCACGACTGAACGTGTTGACAGTTTCTGCCAAATCAAGGTCTGCTTTGTTAACCTCAGTTGCTCTAAACCTCAGCATTGTTTGGACCACAGCAAGTTATTTTTATCATGGGAAATAACTGTATAATCAAGAACATTAGAGTGTTGCTGATTTTTAAGCTCAGGTGATATGAAGAGGAATTAGGTGCACTATACACAGTTCATGATTATGAGCACTATTAGATATAAACACATAATTGTTGAAATGTTGTAAGAGAAAAGTAATTTAGGTCGATATGAAAACAGAACTTTTGTGATTATTTATCAACAATTAAAAAAACTCTATGAATTATTAGAAAACTTTATTCTCAAGTAAAGCTCTTAACAGACAAAAGCAGTGCAATATGACAATATCAATGTCAGTGCAAAGTTAACATACAGTATGTATTGAGCATAAAGTGCCATGAAAAGGTTTCAGTTTAGTAATACTATAACACTTTAGGCAGTCAGTGTATTGTCAAAAATGGTACTGTATAATTTTATTTTGTAGGTTTTTTAAATAGTGGTTATATTAATTAAATAGTGGTTATATTATAGTTTGTTGTTTTCACATCCACTTACCATTTTAGAACTGTAAGTACATTCACAAATATTCTGATCTACTTTAATCTACTTCTAGTTTGCTAAGACTCAACAGTTAAGTATTCCAAATATTTGTATTTAATTCAGTTAAGAACAGGTGTGCCTCTGTTGTGCCAAAGTTTTCAGTGGTATGTAAGCCTTTTAAAAGGGCATAGTTTACTTACTGCCCTGAGTGACATTACCAAACTGGGATAGTCCACATTTATGCCACATTTCAGTCACAGAGTGCTTAGTTTCCTTAAAACCGCTTTGTGTAATTACGTTGATAATTGGACCAAGACAGGATGCAGACCACATATCCATTTGTCCAGTTCTCTTCTAATGCCCTCATACATTGGATTCATTGTGAAACATCTTGTTCTTAATGGTCCTCAGGCTGTAATGAAGGGTGGAGCTCGTTTCAGACAGGAAGGCCTCAGAGAACTTCACGTCAAAGGAGCGGCCCATCTGAGATTTCTTCTTAATGGAGTTTTGTATTGTCTCTGAAGTAAAATAGTATACAATGGGGTCAAAACAGCAGTTGGACACTGCAATGCACAAAGCAACAGGATAGATTGCCCGGACCACCGATTCCACTGCGCATCCCTGCAAGGTTTTTGTCCGTACCAGTGAGTAGAAGACCAGGTTAACATTGTAGGGTATGAAGCAAAAGCAGAAGATGGAGAGGTGGACGATGATCATCTGCAAGATCTTCTTCTTCTTAAGTTTCCCTCCCCGACTGATGGTCTGGGGCCTCCTCAGAGTTTGAAGTACCATAGCAGAGCAAACCACATTCAGGACAAGAGGTATGAGGAACCCCACTGTCTCAATGAAGATCACTACCTTGGAGAGATGGCTCTTCCACTGTTTTGAGGAAAAGTTCTCAAAGCAGGATATTGTTTTATTGTTTACAGTGTTTGTACTGTTCAGCATGAATCCTGTTGGAAGACTTCCAGAGAGCACCAGAATCCAAACGGCCACACACACAATTTTGGCATTGCGCTTTGTTCGAAGCCCCCTCGAGCGGAAAGGGTAAACAATCGCGAGAAAGCGGTCCACGCTGATGCAGGTAAGGAACAGGATGCTTCCATACATGTTGGTGTAAAAAAGTGAACCAGAAAGCTGACAGAGCAGGCTGCCAAAGGGCCAGTTCTGCTGGATGAAATAAAAGACCCTTAAGGGCAGCGTGAGAACAAACAACAAGTCAGACACCACAAGGTTCATCATGTATGTGGTGGTCTCATTACGCAGTTTCAGGGAACAGGTGAAAATGTACATGGCTGCTGCGTTAGTGATGAGTCCCAACATGAAGACGATGCTAAACACAATACTGTAGAGTGGATATTTAAATCCATCATTCTTTGGACAATGGGTGACATTTGAAATTTCCATCTGAGAAGTGATGTTATACATCTCGCTGAGAAACAAAGGCACCCTACAGAGTGGCAGTTTGGGGATTACTGCCTACAGAGTGGCAGTTTCAAACAATTTGGGGATTTCCCGCTATCCAAGGTTTAACAGGAAAACAAAGCATGGACAACAGATGGATGGCTGCAAACCACAAGATGCTCTAAACTGCAGAACTAGAACCCTTTGATGTGCTTCTTCTGTTAGCAGTTTAAACCCTACAGTGATCATACACTCTGCGTGGCGGTCTTTAATAAAGTGTGCTAGATTGTAAGGTGAGGTTAGCTTATGTTGAAGGCATTTTTCCCCAGAGACCGGAACCAGACCCCAACAACCTCTTCCCCTCCCCCTTCTATTTGCCCTCTTACCCCGCCACCCCACAGGACTCTAGCCCCAAAGTTAGAAGTTACTCACTCCAAGATTTTAAAATCCCGCAGTCCTTTCCTCCAGTTTAACATGTGCAATACCATATGAACACATCCACAAGCATCCAAAGAAAGCAGTCACGTTATAATCCACAAATTTATCTCATTAAACAAACTTGAACAAACTTCTTAAATATTCCCAAAAAGTTGTTTTTCCCTGCTAGTCTTTAAATATCTTGATGTTGTATCTTTGTTTCCAGTCTCACAGATGGTCCAGAGCACCTGCAGAAGGCATTGAGGACGACACACTCAGTCTCAGTCCTGCTCTCTAAGCGTGTGACACTAAGAATGATTCAAGCTCTCAGCTTCAGCTAAAGTGTCAATTTCCTGACCCACCCCCTTCTGTACTACTCTGTCTTGGTATCTCTGTCAGTGACAGCCTTAGGGGCTTCTGTGCTCTGTGTATTTGAAAGGTGGGGTGGGAGGCAACAACTTGAGGAGGGTCTTACAAGTTGGTATTATTATGGCTATAGACTTAGCATGGCTCCTCCTACCTCCTTGATAAGTCCCTCCCTCAGTGAAAGACCAGGAACTCAAAGAAACTTATTATGTGTGCAGGTTCCAAATTATGCTTTTATCTGCTTGGACAGCCTTAAATTTACCATTGTATCTTTAAATAAGCCCAACCCAGAACATTTATTTAAAAACATTTTAAAGAGTTATTTTTATGTGTGTGTGTGTGTGTGTAAACACAGCAGCTCTATGGTACTAAACATTGCTTTGTTTGAATGTGTGTGTGAGACACAACCAGCCAGATTCAGCAACACTAGCTCAGCTAATGCCATGAGTTTGGGATGGAACTGTTTTGACCGAGAGAAATGCTCAGGAAATCAATTATTATTTTAACAGTTTTGTCTAGTGACACTGGACACAGAAATAACACACGTCAGTCATATTGTGTGAAGAACAGACAAACTGAGGAAATGCAAGCAGCTAACTCTGAAAAACCTCCTTCTGTTGGGATCTCCCCAGGCATTTTTTATTATGTTCCACACCCCATGACACATTGAGCTTAAATTATGCAATACTGGGAGGAACTTGTTTTTAGTCAGATAATATAAAATAAGCCTGGTTTATGTCACAGGATAAAAGTGTGCCTTTTATTCTGTTTGGAAACCGTTTTAAAAATGCGCCAACTGTTTAGAACTGTTTAGCAGCTTAAAAATGAGGCAATATGTTTAGAGGATAAATATGAGAACGAAACAATGTACAGGTGTACTAAGCGTATTTAGTTTATTTGCCTAATAAATATTTTTAAGGCTTTCATAAGCCTTTTATACACCATGCAATTTAATAACATGATTTTCTTTTGCTGTGCTTATTGTAGCAACATAGCATCTTGTAAGCAAGACTTTCCCGTCGTGATATACTCTTGTGCACATGAATTGCCGGAAATCACATTAGCGAGCCATTAAGTTCATTAAGCGATTTGCAGTTCAAAAGCTGATGCAATTGTGTTAACCTTTAAAACTTTACAAATTCGCACTAACATGTAACCAATTATGATAATAAAGTATATTTGGCGTGCCGTCTCTGAGCTCATAATCTGGCCTTAACCCAGAGTACTCCCTTCATTCTTGACTGAGATAGGAACCAGAGTGAGGGTGATGGAGTGGTGAAGGGAATGAGGTGAAGGGTGGTAAAAAAAAGTCACCAAATCAAGAAAGAATGTGTGTGTTATTTAAAAGGGCTTTTGCTCCTTAACTTAAATCTAGATTTTTCTAAGTTATTGACACTTCTGTGGAATTGTCAATCTTTGTGTCCAAGCCTGTGACTATAAACGTTGACATAATACATGATGATGTCACATGTTCATATCTATTGAAATGTTTTAAAGTCTGTACTGACACAGTGAAACATGTAAGATGTTTGGTGACCATTATTCTGTTTTCTTAAAAATTGTCAAGGTCAGGGAAACATTTTCATAACACTCTACTAGCTGCATGTAAGACCACCAGCAGAACTATTTTACTGCTTTAACACATAAAAGCAACTCTTATATAAGCAATGCCACTATTGTACATGTTCCTAGAATGCAGAGAATCTCATTATAATGGCAGGAAATGGCCATGAAAAGGCTGAGATATGCTCAACTGGAGAGGAGCTATGATATTCAAGACATGGCACACAACGAGGTTTAAATACATTTTATTGTTACTTATGACAAAAACTTTAGACGTGTGCTTTATAACACAATACAGAGTTTAAAGGTACTACGTTTTTTATTTTGTAGGCTAATATAGCAGTGGAAACAGCAACACACCAAAGAAACATGATTCAGTTAGTTGCTATTGTAGAAACACCCTATTCACAATTTTCCCCATTTGTCATCAATAATTAAATTATTCTGTAACGAAAAATGTAGCATAATAGAGGGATTAAAGAAAAATCAAATCATATTTGGCTGGTCATGTGACCCACCCATTGTATAAAGCAACTTGTTCTATGCCAAAATTACGCACTTGCACCCCCACATCCACAAATTACCATCCACATGACATTTATGCTGTACTTATGCTAATGGTAAGCAACTTACAGGAAATGTGCTGTTCCATTAGCTTCTGGTCATAAAATGTAATTAGCACACAAGTTAGTTTGCTTGTTACCTGCCGTCAGTCTACACATAATGGAGAAATCAGTGGATATTGAGTGGTATACAACATATAGTGCATGTGAGTACAGTGTATTACAAATAGCAACATCCCATTATGTGGTACAATCTCTGTATACAATCTCAATGCAGGACACACAATAGCTGACAGTTGCTTCATGCAGATATAAAAAGGCAGGGATGTAGCAGACATTGCATGTACCTTTAAATACTGTTGGCAAATAAAAAAGGGCAATAATGTAAGTCATAAGATGTACTTTTAAGTTTTTAATCAATTTAATCAAGGAAAATCAATTCCAAAAATCATATTAAGATGCGGACGTTTTGGTCTTGTGTTTCTTACTAGAATTTTTAACTAAAAAGTAAAAATAGACTGTCACAGGATCCTACATTTCTGTTGTGTGGAGTATTTGTTAAAACACAGATGCACAAACATTACAATTTCCTCACACCCACATATTTAAGTCACTGTAAATATAGGCCCTCGGAAGACACTAACAATTGGGCAGCAACAAAATTACATGTTTGTAAGATCACTGATTCCCTAGCTGTTGTTTTTACAGACTGTGGGTTTGCAATGCAGACTATCTCATTAACATTTTACATTAACTGCTTTATGCTGATAAACAGTCTTGGAGATGTTGGGGCATGTGTTTTTCACAGAAAGTTTTCACATGCAAGAACTTGACTTTGTTGTTAACCTTAGTCCTAATTCTTAGTCCTAAGAAACAGGCAGAGCTGAATACACTGAGTTTAACCCGTGAGAACCCAGGCTGGCTAAAGGAAACCAACGTTCGGAGACACATTTGCATATGAATGGCTGCCATCTAGCGATGGCATATATGCTATTACACAAACACACATTTGTTTCAGTAGTGAGTCTTTCCATAGATTTCCATTGATTACTGATTACAAGCCTGACAACTTAACCAGTAGACCACAGCTGTCCCTTTTAAGCATACATCAGCCCTTTATAACAACAACTATGATTTTATTGACTGGCTGGCCACATTAGATCTGCTCCGCTGTGACCAGATAATTGATTTGTATTGTTCTACAGTTAAAGATCTGGCCGGTATTTTACTTATATCATTGTTGTCAGCTGATTTCCTTTAATGAATACATCATTCTGTCACATATCAGACTGAATCATTATTTCACAAAGTGGAGTGATATCCTTTTAGGGTTATAATATAGCAACATATTTCCATAAAACATTGTGTTAAAATAGTTTTTTTGTCAACACTAAATACAAAATAGGGGTAAATGCTAATGTTTAAACAATTCTTATTGTTGAGCAAAGGTGCTATGAGGGCTAATAAGTATATACTTTCCTGCACTTGCTAAACATTCTCAGTTTTTTTTATTGATAAGTCAACAAAGGTCAAAGGTCTTATCACTAACAATATTTGTACTGAAACAACTACATGCTCTTGGTGAAGTCATATTTTCTAGCAAAGTACTTCCCCATGACATGCTAGCCACACCAAAATCGCCTACCCTACCTTTAATGGTGTAGTAAGCGACTGCAAATTGAAATCAACACCCAAACAAGTCTTTTGTGAATACCTGCTAATCAATCACGGAAACACCATAACACTCTCATAGCCAAATAAATAATAAATATAAATATACAAAACAAATAAAAACCCCGTATGTGCCAGTTGTTATTCATTGCCAGTGTTGCATAGTGTGTTTATTATTTAAAGTGCAGTGCAATTAATGCAGAAGCTTGTTTGTTTGGATGTCAGCATTACATAGAATTTGATTACTGTACCTTTAAATTTACTGTCACAAACAGCACGTAAAATGTACAATTCATAAACGCAGAGTAGTACCAATCAACCTTTGTGCAGAGCCATAAAAAGAGAAAACAAGAAAAATTAAAGCTGCAAGCAGCGATAAGCGGGACCTCGCACCAGTGCCACCGCCACCCAGCGCCACCGCCACCTAACACTACCAACACCACCCAGTGCCATCACCATGTGTTGGCTTTAATAACAGTGATTTGTGGGCAAAAGCATATGTTTATCAAAGTGTAAAACACACCACTTCCTGTTGACTGCAGGTGGCACTATAAATGTAACTGAATATTACACTGTAGATGTGTTTAGGCCATGATTTTTATCAAATGTGTGAAGGATGGGGCCGATCAGAGCATTATAGGCCTGAGAAACAACACCTTTTTCTTCATGGCGAATCGCAAAACTTTGGCAGCCCGCCGCGGTCAGGTTCTTCAACGAAAACTCAAACGCTTTGCAATTTAACATCGCAAAGGCCTTAAGATGAGAATGACACCACTACAAAGTTGATCGGATAAAATCTCTAGGAGGAGTTCGTTAAAGTATGACTTGTGGAATTTGTCTAAAATAATAAAAATCCAGATTTAATTAAAAATAAATAATCGCCTGTTGGGATTAGAGTTTCTTTTTTTAATGAATTAAAGTATTCTATGAGCCTACCAAATTTGGTACATGTACATTAACCGTGATGCCCTGGGCAGGTTTAGGTGGCGCTATCAAGCTATTTTGCCCCGCCTAATTTTAAAACCCCTAATAGACTCGGGTTTGCACTGGGGCTGGTGCGTGTGCAAAATCTGGTGAGTTTTCGAGCATGTTAAGGCCCTCAAAAGTGTGACGAATGGCAGAGAAGAAGAAGAAGAATAAACAACACAGAAACAATAGGGACTTTGCACGCTTGGTGCTCGGTCCCTAATCATTAGTTCACATGTTGCTTCACGGTATAACATCATATAATTAAAAACAGTTTATACCACTGACCACTGAAAGTGGTAAGGCATTATTATTTGAAAGTCATTTTATACTGTAGGACATTAACCATTTTAGTTGATTTTTTGTTTTTATGTGTCTGTTGGTAATTTTGTTGCTTTGAACAAAAACAAATAATTCCCCAAAGTCCCTGTGGTTCCCTTTGGTGTGTAAAAGGTGAAGTACTGTAAAATAACACATACATAAATATTTTGCATAAAATGGAAAAGTATGATGTTAAAATAAAAACCGACTAAAATCTCACTCAAGGAGAAAAGTTTGGATTATTTTAAACATGCACCTGAGAAGATTTTTTTTCTCCATGGACGTTATGACAGCTTTCAGGGGTCTGCTTGACCTAAACAACAATCTCAAAAAAAGTTTGTTTTGCATAATTTTGAAACCTTTAGGCTAATTTTTCTTCCTCTTCAAGAAGCTTATTTGTTGTTGATATAGTTTGTATAGATTTTATTTGTTTTATCCACATTGGTTTTGTTCCCATTGCTGTATGTGTAGTGCAAGTTACTCTGAATGATGCAGTCAACCAGTGAAGGAGAGGCATAATACCACCATATAGCGCATCTGTTTGGAAAAATGGAAAAATGTCTGTTCATAACCACAGACTTGGTGGATGATCCATAGTTCTTTATGGGGCAGGGCAGCATACTATAAAGCATATTATTCTGTAAAATAACACACAGAACACATACACCTGTGTGAAGAACATTGTACATAGGTTGTATTTTATACAATTTATGTGAAATACATAAGCTAATTTTTGTAGTAATGAACAAATGGTGACTACTACATTAATTTCTCTTGTATTGCGGTCCCAAAAACAATTATGATTACAAATATATTTCTTTTTAAATATATCATTTATTTTCATGTATTTGTATTTTATAATAACCCTGTTTTATGCTGTCATTAGCAGCATCTTAGAGAAATAATTTGTTCTGTTTTGTTTTGTACCCTTATAATTCACCAGACAATTTGCAAAGGATAGGAAATTGCAAAAAATAAGAATTTTGCAGCACCACCTGCTGGTCGTGCTCTATTCTTATTATCACAGACACTTATTTTCAGAATAAAACTGCTTTATAAAGCTTGCTGTCAAGCGGTATTATTTATTTCACAAGTCAGATGAGTAACACGGCTCGATGTCGCCCCCTGTCGGTTCAAAGAGTTAACACTAAACCTTACGACACAACATACGGTTGAATCTTTACATTTGTCCAAATTTTGTAATGATACAGAAGGGAATTATTTAAAATAATATACAAGCACAGTGTGTTTAATGTGAGGGGGTATTGCAAAACAAAGTTTAGCAAACATAACTACAATATAAATCATATACCTCCATTTCTCAATACTTTAATTCTGTACAAGCCGTGTCTATATGGCCCCCTGCCGTCACAAACTGGAATACCTGATCTCTGAGCAAACATTCCAAGCGTTTCAGTTTTTGTCAAGATTTTTTTAACAATAATAAAAAGAATCTCATGCAGTGCAAGATAATTAAGTTTCATTTCGTATAAGAATACATTGTAATTTATATTCAAGGATAGGACTGAAACTTTTCAACAACAGTGCTAAAAAAATATTGCATAAGTACAGACACAATGAGAAGTTGCTTTCGGTAAAGAAGGGTTGACGCGTGATACGCATGCGCAGTGACGTGTGTGTACATTCTTGAGCGGAAAATGATGGCGATTATCCAGACGCTTTAAGAGCCTGTGCTCGCTTATGGATGGAGGTGGCTGTGAAAACTAACAACACGCAGGGAAAAGTCGTTTGCTTGGGAAGATCGTGATCAGTCTCCACCCCTGCACATTTTCAAACGTGGGATAAAGCGAGTGGCTGAGGGCTGAGGCTGTAATCTGGTATAGTATTGAAGTGTGAAACAGCCACGTAGTTTAGAGAGATCCAGATCATACACACTGGCCTAGTACTTTTAAACCCTCAAGACACACGCAAATATTACCCAAAAGAGGAGCGATCGAGTGAAGAGATTAAACGCGAAACGGGCTGTTGGTATGTTACTTCACGTTTGCACTTTGTTTGTTGTAGATGTGCCTTTGCATTGCCTACGGTCAACACAGGAGAATGTGTCTTCATTTACTATCGGCACCTGTGTTCAGTTATACCTCATTTTTAACCATTTTTGCTGTGTAGTAATTTGAGCAGTGAGTATCTTGTGTTTTAAAGTCAAGGAACAGAGTGGAGCCTAAAATGCTCACGTCAACGTCATCTGATCATAGAGCCGCAGATTAAATACTGCAGACGCTATACCCACACTGTGTCTCAAAAGCAAGGGTAGAGTCTAATTAGACAGCATGTATGAGCACCATAGACGCGTGTGGTAATGGGTAAACTTGTTTGTTTTGAACACATCTGTGATGGCCAAAGGGGTTCGTTTGAAACGTGCCAGTGACTAGTCGAAGTTATTGGATTTAAAGGTCCAAATGTTAGAATGCACCATTGATGTCTTGTTTGAGTCAATTATTTGAACACATCCTAAATATCTTCATATGTTCCATTAGAACGTTCCAAAGTCCCGGTGAAATGTTCCACAAAGGAAGTTTTGCATGGCTGTGATGTGCAAACTACAGCGTTCCGTTGAAAGATGTCCTTTAACAAAAGTATTGGCAAAGATCTTTGCCCCGCCTAATTTTAAAACCCCTAATAGACTCTGGTTTTCTATAGTAGGCGGTTCACTAAAGTAGGCGGTTCACTAAGTTTCAAGACACAGTCACTGACACTTTTCCCAGATTTTCCCAGACTTTTTTTCAGATTTTTCTACCTCTGATAATAAGTGCTTTTAATTTTACTTGATTGTTGTTGATAGTAATTGTCCTTCAAATGCTAATTCAAGTCAAGTTTGGTAAATCACCTAGTAGTTACAGTATGTCAGTTTAAAGCCCTTACAATCTTCTTTAAGCCTATAATATTTTAATTAGCTACTGGTGTTATTTCTTTCCATATAAATTACCAGATTATCGTTTTCATTTCCAATTTATATATGTATTATATATTAATAATGTATTCTAAAATGATATTTGTAGTATGGATTCCCAATGTTCAAAACCATCTTAGTGCTGCTCCCAACTGCTTCCCTGTTGTTTTGCACGTTGCCACCAGATGCCAGAAATGTTCAGTAATAAAGATAAAGTGAAAACTATAAAGATTTCACTTTACATAATAAATATAATGTTTGTATAAGTAAAGACCAAACTGGAAACCTTTGGAAGCTGTTAATGCAATATGTTTTGACTTTCAGTTTGCCACTAGAGCTGATAAGCCAGTGGTTGAATTTTTGTGTTTTACATAATGACTATTTTTATTGAGGTTTGTCCATGAAGCTTGTGCTGTGGAATAACACGGGTTAATTATTAATAGATGTAATAACTATGTAAGCATCATTGCTTGTTCACACTGCTAAATTTCCCTGTTCTGTTCTCTCTCAGGCACCCTGTATATCTGTTTTCCTTTGAATGGCTCTAAACGTTTCTTGAAATTTTATCCTTGTGTACAACAGCAGGGTTAGATCATTAAATACTAGGGCCAAGTTTCTCATTACAGTAATTTGAAATATTTTTAGCTTTGTAATAGAATCTCATTTACTTTAATTAGATTTTTTTTGTTTTATACTATCATCCCCTTGTGGGCACATCTGTGTCTTTTGTAAGCTGTTGTTTAGTAGTCGTTACGCATCACAGCTTTGTAAATAGACCTGTGATCCATCACAGCATGGAGTAAACTTGTTTTTCTGGACACTTTGTGCAGGATTCTCAGCATCCATGCATCTCAAGTTGCACCTGATCGTTACGGATATAAATATTCTAGTGATACGGTCTTATGACCTGGCTGTGATGAGGGTTTTAGCTAAGCATCCATTGTTCTCATTACTTATTTTATGAACATGTGCTATAAGTGTAGATGTCCACTGTAGTGTTATTAAATAACTAAGAAGATTTTTTTAGTGTTTTTCTAAATCATGTTTGTTTCACTAAATCTGAAGATTGGTTTGCTTGCCATCGTTCGATTAGTGTTACAGGTGTTCAGCTCTAGCTTACCAGCTGTGTAAAGCCAAACTGCGACCAAAACTCCCCAGTTTGGACGTTCTCAAAACTCATACACTAACCACTGAAACTTAAAGACAAATTTAAGTCTCTGCTAGCTTGACGTTGTGCCAGATCCCAGATTTCATAAGAGCTGCATGAATATTTGAAGCTTTTTGTGTTTTGTTGTTGTATTGCCAGGTTTATAGCCAAATGAGGTGTGAAAGCTGCAAATGACCCATTGAACATGCTGCATGTTGTATATATGCGAAACTTATCAATATATTAAAATAGTGAATCGGTTGTCCTAAAATCATGACAGCTAAATCTAAAGAAAAATCACAGATGGGAATAAAAAGTTTGTACTGCAGGGCTCTGCTAATTCTCCCTTTTTTCCTTACTATTTTTGGACGAATCTTTTATAATTCATCCTGGCATCTGCATAAGGAACTTTCTGATTTGTCTCCAGGTTTTTTTTAAACAGAAAGGCAGATGTTATCAAGCTATGTTTTCACATTTTCCTTGTGCCTGATTTTTACCGTTTTATTTTGTTTGTCCTCAGACCTTCACCTCAAACCTGTTTTCTAGATATGCACAGCACAGATGGGAATAATATAGTTCAGTCTAATAATATAGTAATAATATAGTTCAGTCACTAGTTTTTCCTCTTGCTTTTCATTTTTCTGCTGTTTTTGAAAAAGCCACCTTCAGCAATCTGTTTTTGTGTATTTTTATTCCTCACTGTGAAACATCAGCTCTTGTTCACAGGAAAATCATAAAGGGCACAGAAACCTTGGAAAGTCCTTGATCTCTCACGCACAGAATTGGACTTTCCTGTCTCACTTCAGCACAGTTTTTTTTATCAGCTGTGATCACACTTGTTTTAGACACCACGGTTTTAAAAGAAACACATAAAGCTGTATGTGTTTCTATTAACTTCTGCCATCTGTTTAAAACACAAATTGTTGAAACGAAATGGTATTTGTGGAGATATTTTCTTAATGTCTATACAAGTTTAAATTCCAAGCAACTAATGTAAGAACAAACTACAAATGCTCCACCATCTTCAGTACTTACACATGCTAAGTAACAACAGCTGTTCTTCTGTTTACAGACAAAACACGCAGACAACAGCTTATAAATTCTAAATCATTACTGTAAGCTCAAGATAAGAAGGCAATAATGTGCCAGAGCCACATCTAGGGACTAAGTTATCTGATGTGGGGTTGTTTGTACCTGGGACAGTTACTGTACACTTAGATTACTACCCCGGATTATTCTAACAGCTAAATAAAAACTCCGGGAACCACCGTAATATCCTGATGGAAAGTATCGCACAAGCACCATATTTTCTTCAGTAAGAGTAAAAATCTAGTTAGTTTTTGTCACTTCCCCATAGACTCCCAGCCATGTCCCTTGAAGGCACATATAGAAAAACCTGGAGTTGATCGAGGTGTCAACACTAAGAACTACACAAAGAAGTCTAGTGTATGTAAGAGTGACATAGATCAATCTTAAGAGCAATATATTCTAATATGTGAAGTCATTGCCACCCACTTTCTGCTCACGGTACTCCATCATTTTGACATTTGTACTTTCCTGATTGTGTGGCCTGGATTACCAAGTCACAGTAAGAGCTCTCATCTGTGTTCTTTCTTAGGCAGAGCTGGAGGTGTTTACCACTTAAAATAATAACAGCTTTTGTGAATGCTAGAGGGTGTCATTCAGAACCCCCCACATAGTTCTGCCTGTACATCTTAAAAAGAAGTCCTTAGGGACCTTTGGTCCCCCAGAGAACTGATCTGCACCCGTAGGTCACGCTTTACTGTCCACATCTCCTGCTGTGTTGCTAAGAGGAGATATTGAAACACTCAATTGTAGCTCTCACTGCTAACTTGTTGCTGTCTCCCACAGAGGCCTGCTTCATGTCGCTGTGTTGGGGTTTAAAAAATAAATAGCAGGTTTAGAAGTGAAAGAAACCAAGCCTTGATCCTCAACTTCCTGGATTCTTAACTGAATTGTGTGGCTGTTAAATAGGTGGGGCTTGTTTTGACAATTGCTTTTACAATTCTTGACAACAATTTTCATACCAGTGTAAGTATGCTAAGCGTATTATGCTATTGAATCAATGCACATCCTTTTATTACAGTTAATAAAATTAGTAAAAAAATTAATAAAATTAATTCATAATTAATTAGGAATTACATTTGGAGATATGAAGTATTGAAGTAGAAGAACACTGAAATGAATGGAGTAAAATACTCCATTTAAAACAATGTAGCAAAAATAATAATTTCTGTGCAAAAAATGGAGACAGCGGATTCAGACCTTCAGTTTTGTATTTATTAATGATAGACTATGAGAGTTAAATGGTATAGCCATAGTGTTGGGCAATAGCAGAAAATGGTGGAGCTTGACAATTTACCTACTCCAAAAAATAAATGTTTATGCTCATCTTCAGTTACACCAACTATTAGTTTTGCGGTGTAACTAGTGCTGAACCATTTGTGTTTCATTTAGAAATGATGCAATCAAATTGTACAGTTTATTGGCTAGCATGCTATTGTGTGTTCAGTAGCTGCTGTGTGGTAGGCAGCCCGATATATTGGCTGCACAGTAATGGCAGTGAACAGGATTCACAACAGTCTGTATGAACTTTTTGTGTATGTAAAAAAGATATAGAAATGTGTGACTTAAAGGTAAACTCATTACTAGAACCAGAAAGCAAACATTCAAAACAGACCCTAAAAACAACATGGCAAAAGACTAAAAAACACTCAGAACACCTTAGCAACCACATAGCAACATCCTAGCAAGTCCTTTTAACACCCAGGCGTCACAGTGATGGCTTTTGAGTTGCTTTTGAATTGACTGGCTACCAGTATTTCTGATGTCTTTGGTCTGTTTTAAGAAATTGAAAAGGGTAGAGCCAATTCACCAAGACTAGTTTGTCTAGAGGTGTTCACATGGGTCTGACTGAAAAAAAACTTAAACTTTGTTAATACATGACCAGCTAGGGCAGGTGGTCTCATAAGCTCAGCTTTCTAAAGCCTGTGTCTGCTGAGGAGCCATTTGTTAAGTCTTAACTTATCTAGCATCACCCCCATAACCTGACTTGTGTGCAGGTTTAAGCAGGGGACATGCTTATGGATTAGACTGATCACAGCGACCTAAGAACACGCATGTGCTAGATACTAATGAGTTTCAAGGACGCATGTCATTTCCTCCTTATTACCTCTTCTCCTGTGACTCACAGCGAGTGTGATGTATTAGTGAGCGAGAGAGATCTCTGCACTGGGCCGAACTTCATACTGTGAGTTGCCCTGATTAGTTCATTTGAATTCATTACGGAACATGTGCCGACATGGCAGGGAAGAAATAGCGCACTTTTATTCATCTGCTGCACGGCACCCAGACAGGTCAAACAGTCCCCAAATAAAACAGATGAAGCCTAAAAGAGGCTATATTTTTGCTTGCGAAAAAGAGTGTCTCGGAGTCTTTGGTGTTTGACTTCCCACATTGCTCTCCAAATCACGTCTGTTTTCAAATTGCCTGACAGTTAAAGCCAAGCAAAAGGGCATAACTTAGTCAGAAGTACTTGTCCTTTTATTGTGCTCCCCCTGTAAAGATCGTAAAATTCAAGCCTTAGGGAGATTCATAACACATGTATCGGTTAGGTTAAAAGCGACACAGCAAGAGAGTGAAGCAATGATTACATCAATGAAAGCAATGAAAACATTACAGCTGCACAAGTAGCATTGTTTATATAGCACAGTTTACAGCGTTTATAAAGGGCTTTACAGCTAACCAATACACGAAACAATACAATTAACAAATACACGAACACGAAACAATTAACAAATACACGAAAGTAAGAAGGTAACTAGATATTTACATATCTACATTTGGATACTGTGTGTGGCGTTTGCTTGTAAGTTACAGCCACAATATGTTGTGGGTGATTGCCAGGATGTTACTGTTTTGTTGCAAAGCTGTTGTGAGAGGTTGTTTGCTCAAATGTGTGGTTTGTAGGGTGTTCTGGGTAATTTTTGGGGGCTTGCTTATTGGCCCAATTCAAATTAGCCCATGTGTTTGTGATATTGTGTTTACTATATATATAATTTAAGTCACTTTTACAGTTTAAGATTGGGTTTCTTGATGAAATGTAAGAATATCTAAAATGTAACTGATTTGTAACTGATTTTGTGGAATTGCTTGTGATTGCAGGAGCAAACAGTACCTCTTCTATAGTGTGAATGAGGGAGTCATGGCTGACCACACCTCCCCACTGGAGTCCGGCCAGTTGCTCAGCCCAGACATCCCAATACTCGCCTCCCCGCCTCCCCCTCAGCACCCGCCCAACATCGTCAATGGAGACGGACCACAGCAGGTAGGATAAATCCACAATCATTCATCCTCACTCCTGTCTTCTGTGCCAGGTTCTTAAGCTATATTCCCTGGAAAAGCAATTTTCTGCCCAGCAGTCTGCTGAAGTTCTGCTGAAATAATTCCTCTTGACAGACTTGCTCATATGCTTCTGCTAAACCCAGGGACCAGAATAAGTCGCGTCTATATAACGAAGGATGAGTTAGGGCTGGTTAATATAGTTAGGCTATAACTTGATATTTGTCAGATTTTTATGTGTTATGTGTCAACCTTTGTTATAAATATTTGTATTTTACTATTCATGTATTTTTTAGAAATGTACTACATACTAGCAGTTGTTTCCAAATTGACTGATAATGTTTAATGAAAGAACTAAAAGGCAGGGCATGTTTCCTGTCTTGTATTGCTTCACAAATGTAAATAAATATTGCAGAAAGGTTTAGTAAAACTAGATTAAAAATGATGAAAAATCATTGCAAATTTTTCTACTGATTCATTAAACCAGACATTTCGAATTGACGCATGAAAATGATTTGTGTCACAACTTACGACTCGAATTAGGATTTTGGAATCTGTACACATCTTTTGTACAGGTTTGCTGATGTGCAGCAGTTTAACTCATTACCCTCTATGTGTCGGCATCTGACCTTGTGTCTTTGAGGGGCTGCTTTGTCATAGGCCCTGACCCAGCATGAAGAGATGTGATAAGAGTAAAGGCCACAGAGAGGAACTGTCTGTCTGCCTCCACCCCCGGGGGCAGTCGGTGAGAGTGAGTGGCCACGACAAGGCTGGGCGCCACCGATGTCACTCTTTCAGGCATCAGGCTGCTTCTCCTTAAGTGACCGTGACTACCGTTCCCAAGATAGGAAGCTATGATTCATGTTCACATTGTTTACGTCAGGTTTTTATAGTTGGGGGTCTTTATAGTTCAACTATAAAACACATAAAATAATTGCACACTGAAGTAGCTATGCTGAGATTATTTTGCCCTCTTAGTGAAATGCTTTAGTGTGAATAATCTTGGAAGTCGTTGGGGGACGTTTTATTCAAGGCAAGGCCATGTTCTTAATGGCGTGCTGTTGAGTTTGCGTCCCCCGTGGCGGTCACCTGACAAGACCTACCCAACCATCCCTATGGTTCACCGAGTGCTTAAAGAGGCAGAAAATGCATGAGCACCGTGCCCTGCTCCCTGCTTCTCTGTTCAGATGATCTCTTTTATCCCCATTCATTTTTATCACCACCTGCTTGCCTTATTCATAAAACCACAGGTTACGGAAATGCTCCGTCAAGCAAACCCATTTATTGAAATGGCTTCCGTAGAGTGCGGTAGGCACTGTCTGTCAAGATCCACAGATGCAAGGAATAGCCTGATGGGTTTTATGTCACTGCTCCTCAGCAGCATAAAAATACAAATTAATCTTTACTAAAGTAAAAAGCCAGGCCTGCCTCAGTGTTAATTACCACGCAAATGTTTGTGTGTCTGTGTGTTTGTTTGTGCCCTTGGCATTTCTCGTCATATGTGGCCTTTCACGCCTACGTCTAATCATGACGCAGGTGTGTGCTTGATGTTTGCCACAGTGAGAGTTTGAGGTAAAAAAAAAACTGTGACTGCGTGACTCCTGGTGTTTGCTAGTCCATGTGTCTGAGGAGATGAGCTTGTCATGGAGAATCTAGGTAAGGGCGCACATGAGAATACGAGTCTTTAATGAACTTCTCAAAGCAGCTGGCAAAGATGCACATCCTGGGAAAAACATTGACGACACTGTGCTGTTATGACTTAGTCTTGATCTTTCCCACTGAACTGTCACTTAGCATCCTGAGTCATTTTCCACCCTGTCTGTGTGCCACCCAGAATTTGTGCTGAACTTCAGATTCAACGAGGGATGCTAAATATCAGTGTGGCTTCCCCCTGGCTACACCGCAGTTGCTCTTTCGTAAAACAAATTGGAATACACAGTGATTCAAAGTTTCTGTTTGTTTTCCCCTGCTGTGCCCAATCCTCCCTCAATCCCCTCTCCCCCCCACACACATACTTGAATTAGGGACTGTCATAAGAACTTTCTCATAGAATTCAGAATGTTTCACACTGATTGTTGTCACTGATCAAATGTGGTAATTACAAAAAGTTGTCAAAAGGGCCTTTTTTTACAATTTTGATGAATTGTTACAGTGCCTTTTTTGTACCTTGTGATTTTTGAGACCATTTGGGTCAACACCGCTGATGTTAACTTTTTTTAGGCCTAGACAGTGGTCAGTACTATATGTACACACAGGATCTTGATGTTTTAATGGGGATGTACACACAGGATCTTTATTTTAAATGGTTAGCTAAAGCATGACTTATTAGTTTAATAATAGTTAATTCATAATAATAAATTTTAATGCTTTTTTTATTTGTGATTTTAACCTTCATTTCTGTATTATTGTGATATGAGGCATATGAGACCACACACCCCATCCCATTTGCTCGGTTGATTGTCTGTTCAGTTTGTAAGTTCATAAAATGCTCGTCTCTGACCAAGCTACCTCTGTTCCCTCTCTTTTGTTCCTTCAGGCCTGCCTGCCTGTTTACACGTGGTAGAATCAGGAAGAGATGAATCAGACCTTATTTATCAGTACTTACCTAATAGCCCAGGTGCCCAGCTGTTCTCTTCATTGTAAAGATCTGGTGAAACCTCACTTCCCCTCTCCTTAGAAGAGCTGTGCCCGTAAGAACTGACGTCTGCCCTTTTATGCTTTCATTTATTTTCCTTTTCTCCCTTGTTACTGTTTTTTATGTGGTCTTCAAACAGTTTGGTTGAATTGGTTGAAACAACTTGTTGAATCATGAGGTAGTTGGTGATGCCAGCCCTAAATGCAATATTGTTTATGAATGCATAAGTCTATCTCATTAAATGGCTTTTTGACACTTCCTTTACAAAGAAATAACTCCCACAATGTTGTAGATAATGAGGCTCTTCTCGAATGAGTCAGCTGGGGGATTGTCAGCCCCCCAATGCCCACCTGAGGTGAGGAGCAAGAGAGAGGACACACATTTGCGCCTAGGGCCAGAGTCTGGGGTGGATTCATGTGATGTGGCTGTGATTCCACACTGTGGCTGAGTTACGGCCGCTCATCCAACCGTGCCCTCTAAAACCATAAAATGGCTGAACCAAACATTAATCTCTCCCTTTGTCTCCCCCCCCCCCCCACACACACACGTTACTCCTCCCTGTACTCATTGGTGAACTAAGCAATGTTTCCATAGCAATGAGTTTCTCTCTCACTCTTTCTTAGTCTTGCTCTCTTGTGGGTGTCTTTCTTATCACCTAATAGGAAAGAAAAAGGACAATTCTCAGTAGGGCTAACAAAGTAATCTCAGGTGACCATCTTCACTTTTGTGAAGCAGAAATCTTACTGTTGTCAGCGGCATCATGTGAAACGAGGTTGATCAATAAGGCGAGGTTGCTTTCCCATAATAGCTCGCGACAAGGCTGATTTTTTTCCTATTCATCTTTAGTTCAGCTTCTCCTATACACTGTGATACAAAAACAAATTGAAGCTGGCAGTCCAGCTTTGATGTTAGAAGGCTTTGGACTGGGAGCACATTTTCTTTGTAGTTCCTGAAAGATTAAGGTTGTTGGCATAGCATACCTTCAGAAAAGGTTTTTGCCTCAGATTGACTGTTGCAGATCCCTGCTTTTGCATTTTTCCTTACCCAAAAGGGATTATTTTGTGAGGAACTTCTTTTATTGTAAAGGTCTCACTTAAAATTGCTTTTCCATCAGATAGCCAACCATAAGTACTTCTCAGAAGCACTGAGCAATGGCTTTACCTGATTAGCATCACATTCCCCACTGACACCTTCATTCAAGCTGACAGTATTTAGCAGGAGTCCCCATGTAGAATCTTAGGCTTGAAGGGAACGAGTTAAGAAAAGAAAATGGCTATTTATTGGACCAGAAGCACAGTTAGGACAACCATCATCCCCAGTAACCACCAGTCATATTGATTTAATGGGGCTCTTGACTATGCAAATCAATTCTCCCCATAGAGACACAATGAATCTTGTCTGCCGGAGCCTGACAAGGTCCTTAAATTACCAACAGTTCTGCAAAGCACCATAGTTTTGTGTTTCTCCTCTGTTATTGGTGCATTTGTGAGAGGATTCTGTTAACCTGACACAGTTGCAAAGATCCTTTGGCATGTTACTCACATGGCGTCAATACAAGCGTCATCGCTTTGACCTGCCCATAAAAAGTATTGCAGATAGAGAACAGCAGATTCTAGCCAGTAACCAGAATGGCAGTTTAACATGGTTGCTAGTTAGCATGAAAGAGAACGACGTCCACAGTAAGCTGTGTGGACATATTTGTGCCACAAACAGAAAGATATTTGTGATTGCTTTTATTTCACAAACAGGAAACAGGGCTCATGAAATTCTGGCTTGCAACATTGTAAAATTTATAGAATAAATAAATCTAAATTCAAGTGAATATAAAGAAATTAGGCATTTAATATCTCACATCACAGTAAATTGCAATCATTAGCGCACAACACAATGCTGGGCTAATACTGTGGGTGATGTTTCTTTAGATTTATAAGTAGGCTTTGTTTGCTAGATCTTTGGATATAGTTTAAACAATACAAGTGATGTCATTTGGTGTTATGTCTGCAGCAAAAGTGGAATGAAAGTCAGTGAAACTGCTTAGGCTGCTTTTGGTGAGGTTGGTGAGGAAATCATATTTATGATCAGCGAGCTGCGCTTGCGTTTTGCTGATACTCTTTGCTGCTTTAAATGTTGAAGTGAGTCATAATGTACTGAAACCAGGGGCGTAGGGTGGACAGAGGGGATGTGTCCCCACCAATATCCTCCGACCATTGAAATGTCACCACCAATAATTTAATCCACTTAATCCATTGTGCTGTCAACATTAACCTAGACACACAGAAAGGGATAAATCACATTCTCTCCTTGAGTCCTCCCGCCCCCAAAACACATATGAACATTTTGATTGGCTGTGCCTTTCCCTGCTATCATGTGAGATGCTATGGCTGCATTGAGATACAAGCAACGCCAAATGCAGTGGATTTTTTTTCCCGTGCAAGAAGGTGTGTTGGGTGACATGTGAGGATGGCGGCAGCAAAAAAAAGAAGCTGGACATAAGGAGCTTTTTTCAAAGAAAAGTGTAAGTCACTTCAAGTTTGCTAGTGAATCCATCAAAGTAACGACAACAGTTAACGTTAATGCTAGTGTTTTTTTTTTACCGCTTCGACGCACATTCATTATAGCAGGGCAGGCTATAGTCTGTGAATACAGACTTACTAACAGCAAAACTAACAACAGATTAAACAGCTAAATGTAAAAGTATAAATATGATCCCTGTCAGTTCTCTTAATCTAAAAACCTCGCTCAGATCAACAATGACACAAATGAGATTGAACAATGCTCCTGTATGCCATGTCCACCAGAACAGTCTGGGCAATATTGATGTCAAACAAATTTGCCAGCAGTTTATTGGGGTGAACTATTCCTTTAACAATAAATAAGTGGGGCAAGAGTGGACCAACACGATCTGACCTGGAATGCACTGGGCATCATGACTGACAAGTCATTTACCCAAGGCTGTGTGAGCCCGTCATTTTAGTTCTCATTCGTTTTGTATGGCACCTATATCCACAGGCTCTCTTTGGCGTTGCATACTTCTGTTTCCTGTCAGCTCAGCTGCCGTGCCACATTGCCACATGGTAAACAATTAAAGAGGAACAGATAGTGAGGAACCTGAGCCCTGACTCATCGGTGGAGCAGAGACGTCAGTTGCTAACAGTCATGAACACAACGGCAGCACTGGCCTATCTCCAGGGTAATAAAGCCAGTGCTAACCACTGTCGCTGTGTTTGCTAATCACTCTCGCTTTTCTCCCCTCCTGATGGCCTTGTGCCCAAACCCAGCAAGCTCAACTTGTCCGTGACGCAAAAGAGCAAGAATTTTCCCGTCTCTAATCTTTGCTCATGCGAGTCATTGTCATTCAACCACCTGGATAGTAATTCTCTTATCTCTTACATTTAACTACCTGAATTTATAGCCAAAACATTACAGGAATCAGGCTCCAGAATGTGTAGAGTGCATATTTTATAAAATAGTTATGGGTTAGTATGGGTCAGAATGATCGACTGGAGACCCAGTAATTGATTTACCTTGCTTCCAGAATTCCACGTCTACACTGGAAGCAAGCGTGCAACACAATAAAACTGTACGCTGTAAATGTAGCATAGTTGTGTACACTCAGTATAGAGGTTTATTGCAAAAGTGTGACAAAAATGTCAAACCCCTAGCAGGGAAGTCCTGAAATGAGTTCATTTAAAACCTATCATGGCAGCTACGGTATGGCCATCTAAACACTTTTTGTAACAATTGTTGAAATATTACTGTTGGAATGTTTTGTTTTACTTTTGGACTTGAAATTATTGCTGTGAGGATATAGTTTATGATATAGTTTTATGTAATGTGACCCTTGAGTACCCTATTTGTGCAGACAACTTATTAACATATATGTTAAGACATGTTGTCTTTACATTGTGCTCAGTCTTTTGACTGAAATGATGAAGCCATTTCCTTGTTTGAATGGTTTGGACTGTATCGTTCAGGGAAGGTATTTGAGAACTGCTAAATATAGGGCTGTATCTGTTTGGAGATTTGAACTGAAAGACTGTATGCTGCCTCAGGGCTTTCCCATCATAAGAGGCATTTTCTAATCTGGGAACTTGCTTTTCATGTCTTCTGTAGTGTGAGAAATGTCAAAGAAACTTGAGATTTCAGCTTTTATTCCTCTTGTTCAGTGCACTGAATTCTACAGGACAGACTTAACCTAATTTTTAAAGGTAAAGTAGGTTCATTTTTCCTAGGTTGTCACTGCTGTTTGTGTGTTTGCCTTTCACATCTTCCTGCCATGTGTTCTGCAGAGACACCCTGCTTTAGTAGAGATGAGGGCTGAGGTACTTCTTAAAAAGGGGAAGCTGTTGCATTGCCTAAACCTCATCTCCTTGTTGATCATGGTATTAATAGAAGCAGCGTTCTGTGAATGAAGGATGGGGGGGTGAGTGTCAGTCAGTGAACAAGCATGTGTCACTTGGTACCTCCCACCATCGTCATCAACAAAGAAAAACAAAGGGGTCTGTGATAACTTGAGGAACCTTATTCTTGTTTTTAGTTGATAGATCGATGCCAGTCTAGTGCTTGGAAATGCTTTGAGGGTGCGTTTTACAAGCTGGAGCACAACCTCAGAGCAGACAGTCACAAGTCAATGCCGGTACGGCACAGAGGGAGAGGTGGGAACGACAAAGCCTTGGAGGAAAGAGCAATTGCGTGCAGTCGTCTGTGGCCTTCCTCCCTCACTTCTTCTTGTTGTCCTCCGCCCCCCGTGAGCGAAGCACCAGTGATTAGCTGTCCACCTCATTGGTGGTGCGCTGCGGACATCGCCGGGGCTTATTTGTTGAAGGGGTTGCCGTGGAGACTGGCTGTGGTGGTGAGGCAGAGTTGGAGCCAGGAAGAGAAAAACGAGTGAGAGAGTCATCCATTTACTGCAGAGAGAGCTGGCGGAGAGATAAAAAGAGAGAAAGCGCAAACATGGGCTACGCTCCTGTTATCTTGTGAACAGCTTCCAGCAGGCGCACTTAGGCGAGACCTCGGTCCTTCCACTCACCTTCCACTTTTGCTTAGAAGGGGGTGAAGAGTTCATTCAGGCCCCCATGTGTCGAACACATTGTGCAGCACTTCCAGTCTCATGAGCACCGGGTGAAAGCCTGAGAAGGGTGGCTTGGACCCCCGGAGCGCAGGGAGGGTACCAGATACCAGATTCCTTTAAAAACCCTCCAGCCTCTTGAAGCAGCTGTGGCTGGATGAGAGGGAGATGCGGTCTACCGTAAGTGTCAGATTTAATGTTCTATCACACATACATGTTCACACAAACTACGGTGGTTAAAATTCTGCATGCTGCCTTGGAAAGGGACATGGAGACATGGTGATAATGCAGTGCATGAGAGATGGAAGCTGAAGCGAAATAGAGGGAGGAAAAAGGTAACCAGCTGTGTTGCAGAACAAAGGGGGAGCAAAACAAGCAATTGTGTGCAAGGAAACGCGCATGTGAACGCAACAGAATGTAGATATATCAGCTTGAACCTAATTCAATAAGACTTCCCTCAGCCACCCCCATTGTTGCGTGGACTGTTCCTCATGCATTGCTCTTTGCCGCTGCACATGTGGCTGCGCAGGAACACACTCACGAGTGTGTGTGTGTTTGGCAGCCAAAGGGATATCTGGCGTGACTTTGTGTTTATGAATGGGAACAGAGAGTTAGACGGAAGTACAGAGAATGGCTGTGTTAGGGGAGACCCGCAGTTGGAGCCCCAAGCCATGGAAGTTCAAGCGTTATAATTGCGACTTCCACCACAAGTCTGAGGTAAATAAAAGGAACTTGCTAAATATATTGCCAGCAAAATGCACGCCATAGGCGAAGATGCAGTGCTCATTTGTGTTTCTTAAAGATTAATGCTTGTTGAGTGTTTATTAAATTGACAAGTGTTCTCTTCTTTTTTTAAACTTGTGATAACACTTGTGATAACACTTAGGACTGATGCTTTTAGTTTTAAAAGAAGACTGCCAGTCACTGTTGATTTGTGGTTAGGGCTGAGGTTCTTGCAGTCAGCTGGTTTCTGCCTCCGGAAGGACTGTCAGCTGTTAACCCCCAGCTCAAACAACAGCTACATATTCCTGTTCTTGTTCTCAGCATTTTGGCATTATTTACGCTGTTTGTGCTCCAGGATTTTAGAGTTAAATTCTTCTGAACAGATGTGTAATAGAGCTTCATAGTGATGCCTGAGAAACAAATTATGAAGTCTTTTAATATTAGTCTGGTCTGTCATACTTTGCTTCTCTCAGCTAGTTTTTAGACTTAGTCAAAATGCTGTTATTTGTCTGTGAAATTTTTTTTTGTCACTGTTATCGAATATGAGCCTGTGACATTTTATACACTTTCAATCTTTCATTTGTTTTTTTACCTGATTACTGATAGAGAAGTGCTTTTCTTTATCTCAGTATGACATTAATCATGGTTTTGCACCTTTTGGTGTGACTCACTCTATTCCATATCTTTTCCTGGGGACAACATACACTGTCCTTTTTCCGGAGAAAACTGAACGAGGGTGCGCATGTTTTTAAAATCGGTGAAATGACTTCCTGTTGGAAGCTTTCAACTCGGGACCCCTGCTCTGCTGAAATAGATCAGCGCTTCTGCTTGTCTCTGAGACAGATGTGTCATCAATAGTGCCTTAACAAAAGCTCAATGGAAAACTGACTCAGAGTGATTTCATGGAACAAGTGGTACTCTGAGCACCGAACCTGCCTCTCTATCTCATTTCAGACCCATGCCAGTGACGTGGAATTGAACATCACGGCCTGTACTGTTGTCCTCTTCACTTCATCTTTCATCCTTGAATGGTCTGATGTTAGCTGTGCACCAGGTTTATCGAACCCTGGTCTCCTGATTTGTCTTTCTTTGTCCTGTCTCGTCCTTCTTTGTATAAGTGACAGGTCTCTTCAGTAGAATAGGTTTTATTGTTTTTTTTATTAAAGAAAAGTATTTATCCTGCCATTTTGCTTACTTTTACATTTATTTACTTGGCAGAATTTTTTCTTGAGTGCAGATATAAGTGTGAAAACAAAAAGAGCATTAGTAATTCATTTCATTCTTAAGGAACATTGTAGAAACTCAGTTTTATTACATTAGGTTTTCTGTTAACGTGGCATTGCTATGGGGTTGCTAGGGTGTTCTTGAGTCACTCAGGTGTTGCTAGGTGGTTGATATGATGTTTGGGAATTTTCTTTAGCTTTTTTCTGTAGATGACTGTTCAGTCATTCGTAAAGTTATAGAACATCTTAAGTTTCTTAACAAGCTTGAGTTGATCATTTTTGTCTGGAGCACAAACGATGCATGCAGGACAAGTCACTTAGGATTAGGGTTTTGAAAACCGTAAATGTATGTGAGCTGTCGTTGCACTACTGAGACTCTAACATATCTATTTCGACATGTGTATTGATTTTGCAAGTTCTCAGTGGAAACAAACATGTTCATGAGTCTTTTATTTTCCTTAGGAAAAAGTCTGAAATTAGCAGGGTATTTCAGTCACCCAATGGTTGATGCGAACAGTATAATAACAGCCCCCCCCCTCCTTCACACCCCCTCACCCTCAGTTTTTCCCTCCTGTTTCTGGGAAATTATGCATTATAGAAAGATTTCTTGTTTACAAGCCATTTTCTGCTGCACTCAGAAGTGGATGTGTACATTTTTATCATTTATATTTGTATTATGTACAGTATAACCACAGGAAAATTACAATAATTGTGTCACGTTTGTGCTGGCAGCTTTTCTAGCTTGATGTAATAACAACAACTGCTTCCATTCGCCCAAGATGAAGGATTTTATTCATATAGCCTCACCTGATGGGCCATTGAGAAGATGTTTGCTGTAGTATATATTTGTCCTACTGTGTGTTCTCTAGCCGGTCAGTTTAACAATGTTGGGGAGTGTGTAGCTGGATTACTATTTTTCCAAGTGGTCTAAAAGGCTTTCCTCCCACTCAAAGCATCTCTTTTGCCCTCTCCAGGTAATCTTGGTACAAGTAAACCCAGGAGAGGCCTTCACAATCCAGCGAGATGATGGTCAGTTTCAGTGTATCACAGGTAAGGAGTTCTTAACCTCCTCTTGTGTTGAAGTATTTCAGTGTAATTTATCCCATAATTACATTAGTCTACGAACAAGTGGTGTTTCTTTCCCTGAATCACAAGTTCAGATGATTGTACTTGCCATTCTGAGATTTACTGGATAATTACCTGCTGTTAAAGTGCTGATTAATACCTCAGTAAAAACTCACAATTGATTTGGGAAATGTAAGTTGATGTTCCCCCAGGTACCTGGCAACCCTTTTTTAAACAACAATGATAATAAACAGAAATGTAAATGCTTGTTGTTTCAAATTGTCGTTCCAATTTCTCCAGTTAAAGTTTCAGCTTCGCTGTTATTTTCCGTATATTCTAGTGTTTAAATGAACATGAAATAGACTTAGAATGTTCAATTTTTTTTAGTGTAAAACCACTTATGGTTTTACACTGAAGGGTTGATTACATTCAAGTTTATAAACCAAAAAGTGCATCAATGCTGTTCAACTGTAACCAGTATCGGCGATCAACAGCATTTTGTTTTGTTGGGGTTTGTTTCTGGTAAATTCTACATCCTTCATCAGGATGTGTTTTTGTTCATTTGTGTTGTTCTTTCTGTTTTTGTTGCATTGTACGTTTGCCACATTGCACCCTGTTTCGCAGTATATTCATACGTACAGACTCAACAGCTTAATAATTTAACGTTTTCAAAAAGTATTCAAGTTATTATAAAGCTTTAATGGCCCTAAGGATTCATGTCCGCACGATCAGTTGCTTTGCATCAACAGTCGAGACCCTCCCCTGAATCCATGTCCCATGCGACTACATCATGACTGTAAACTGAACTCTGAATCAACACGTTCTCATTCACTAAGACACTCATCCAGTGTTGGGTCTGATTGCCATATGTGTCAGAATCTCAGTCACAACAGTCAGCTAGTGTTTGCCGGGTCTCGGCGGGGTTGCAATGAGATGTCTTACACCCTCTTTCAGTCTGCAAGGCGCTCTTTTGTCTGCAGCCATTGTGTGGGACGGTGCGAATGCGCTTTATAACTGCCAGCCTCCCTGATTGGCAGTTGCTGCAATAGGAGGAAGTCGAGTATGACTGTAATTGAAAGATTACTGTGCCTTGGGAAGCTATTGATTTGAAAAACAATAGCATGTAGCTCATTATATGTGGTAAGCCTAATTGTTCTGCTCCTAGCAGACCTGGTTATGTTGGCTGGGATCTGAACTTGTGAAAGTACGCAGTTGGGAACAGTGAAATGAGATTGATGCTATCATTGGGCATTAGTGTTTGATTGAAATGGACTTGGTAGATAATTTGCTTGGAAAACCAAGGACTGTATGTTTTTCTCCAATAGTTTATTTGCTTGTTGTTTGTCAAGGCCTAACACTGAGTGATTTACAAGCGTCAGTTATTAGTCTGTACAAAAATACAAAGGTCTGGTCCTACGTGTTTGAAATTATAGTAAAAAAAACTTGAGTTGAAGGTAGATAACTATGTGAAAGTTTTCAGCCATCTAATAGGTCTGTCCAAGCTGAACCAGAAACATCCACGACATAACCATGAAACAGGAAATAGAGATGATGTTTCTTGATGTTTGTCACTCGTTATAGGACAAAAAGCAATTTTGGGATTTCCACAAAGGGAATAGCTTTCTCACGCATTATCACACATTGTAAGGACATGGTAAAACTGGCAGATATGTTTGATATGCCATCTTTAAAGCAGTTAAGTAAAAAAGCTAAATAATTTACACTTACAAAAGCACTAATGTAATGTAAAGTTGCAACATTGTTTACACAGCAATGAGCTGTATTACATGGCATATTCATTGTTGTAATTGTTGTGAAATTTAATTGTAAAACATTTTCATTATATCTTTACAATGGTGGATTCACCAGGATATATCTTTTATCAGGAGTTTTCTTAGGAAATGTGTGATTGATGCCCAGTAATGTGCCACATTTCATTTTCACTTTGGCAATGTTACACTTTATGTGCTGACAACACCGTAGCAAGGTAGAAATGTAAGATGCTAATGAGCTGTGGCAGTGTTGTTGTGTAACATTCAGAAACTGCCAAACATTTTAAGATTTGCCAAGATTTTAAAGTGACTGTTCAATATGTTCAACGGTTGAACAACTGTTTAACTTTAAAGAGTAGCCATGCATTACAGGAAAATACAATTAAACTTCATTGTTTAATGTTGCAATCATACAATATTGTACATTTTGGAATACTCTTCTGAATATAAAATCATTCAGTTTGTAGGTTTGTTTATCATAGTATATTAATTTTTTAAATAAATTGATGACTTCAGATAAATGTACTTGTGGTAAAGAAATAAAAAGTTGCTGTTCACCATTCACAACCCTTACAGTTTGTTAACAAATTATTATCCTAGAAGCTTACTGACAGAAATTATTTGTATATCCTCCTTCAAATTATTTTGTGGACTTCAGTAGAGTGACGTACATGTAGTTTTTTTTTTCTAGACAACCTAAACACAACCTAAATGGCTGGCTCTGAGTGCTGGTTAAGGGCATTGTGACAGTGTTGTGACAACTAGCCTATTGGCTATGTTTTATCAACATTGTTAGAAGGTTGGCTAAGTCGAGACAACGCTCTAGGTTTGTCTTAGCAGGGTAATGGGGTGTTTGAGTGAGTGTAAGTCTCAACACAATCTTCCTGTTGACATGATGAGGATTTTAAGGGATCAAAAATTAATTTCCGTCACAAAAAGGGGGCAGGAGCTGGCTAAATTTAGGAGTGAGGAAAGGGCTGATGAGGAAGGTGGGGCTGTAACAGACTGTCACTGGTCTGATACTGGGAGCTGAGGTCTGTCAGTGACGTGATTAAAGAGTGATGACTCACCGATGCGGGAGCTGAGGAAAAAATGTGTGTTTGTGTGTGTTTAACCCCTTACCTTAGAATAACCTGAATTACAATTCTAGAAACCGCAGGGGAAAAACCAGAAGGGAAAAAAACATTTTTCCTAAATGTTTTGGTCCAGATGGGCATATATTCTATTTTTTAATTCATTCATGTTTTCAGTAGTAGAATGTTAAGTATGTTAAGTTTGTTTTATGGGGGTATGTTAATACCACATGAGTGCCGTGGGGCTTCATAAATGTCCATTTAATAAGGAGTAGCAGCCTTGCGAGGGGAAGAGAGAATTTAATTTAAGATGTCCCAGACAGCTGGGGGTGGGCTGCGGTTGAGGACAATGACATTGAAGAGAGAAACTTATTAACACTTATTAACCGTTTAACATCCGGCTGTTAACATTCTTTCATGCAGTTGGCTGCTCTGGATGTGGGCATTGGTGGTTGGACTAAACACACGCACATTTTTGTGTTTACATTTTGTTATTACTCATGTAGAATGTTGGCCAGGAGTTTTGTTTTACAGACTATCCAGCTTACAGCCTGCTGAAGTACAGACAGTCTTGTAATGTTTGTCTTTCATTCTCCTATTTTAGTTTTCCATTTTTAATGGTGTCTGCTAAGGAAAACACAACTTAAACTGTTGCTTGTAATAAATTTGAGGTTTTTGGACAAACACCTAACCTTAATATTCTTAACCTTAATACAAGTACAAGGAGCACTTGAACTTCACTTGAGCACTTGAAATTGGCATCCGTTTGAAGTGACAGTCAATTCTGGAGTCCAATGCTAACATGCAGGTATCAGTGCAGTCAGTGAGAATGTCATGTGTGAGTGTCCTGATCACATGCTTCAGGTGACATCACACACTCAACTGTTGGCTCACAGTATGCCTGTGCGTCAGTGGGTCTTGATTTGAATGCAGTATAATTCTGTAGTTTGATTTGCTTAATTGTAATTTTGTAGTTTGTGCTAATCAGTGCTTAAGTGACGCATTTGCAGTTGATAATGGTGTGCTGAGTGGTTGTTAGTGTATTGTTATTTGGTTTCTACGGTGTCCTGTGTGGTTGCTAGGTGGTGTTTACTGGACAAAAAGTCAGGAGTCTACACCCAGGTCTTTATGATGTTTTGGTATGTGAAAAAGTGGCTTAGTTTGTCTTTCAATGTAGCTCTGTTGAATGTTTTTTATAATAATACTCCTATAATAGTACTTCTCTCCTAATATAGTCACAATATAACACAATCAGTGTGTCACTAGTTATTCAGCAAAGTTGTATATGTAGTTTAGAATTTGTTTACATTTCAGACCTTATTAATAAACAATAGATAAAATGGTGCCCAACTGCCATCATGATATTATATTATATCATCACTGTATTGTGATACAGCCACAGGGCTTTTTTAGAAGATGTCAGCATAAATTTAGGAAGAAATCGGCTAACATTACTACATTTGGACCACACACTGTGCAGTTTTGTTTATGGTTGCATCGGCTGTGTGATCACGGGCTTCGTGCCACGCACTGTGTTTTTTCTGGCAAGCATAATAGGTTGTTTTTTAGATTGTGAGGCAGTCATAGGTTGTTTGTGTGTCCAGGTGGGTGGAAACATTCCCTGCGAGTGGAAATTTGTGTGGGTGTATTTATAAGGAGTTACTCACCGGAGCAGCTCAGATTGTGACTAGGGCCAGAGGGCAAGTCTGGGTACTGCGACCCAGTCCTTTAAAGAACACCATACATATGTCAACGTCTAGATACACAGTATGGCATTTTCACTGTGTGTACATGGTGATTTATCTACAACGATACATTTAGGTGTAGACTGTAGGTTACATCATATTAGTTTAAATTAATAACTTATTTTAAAGGAAACACAAATGATTGTTTGCCTACACCTTGACATTGAGGCTTTATTTCATTGGGACTTTTATTACTTGTTTGAAAATTAACACGATTGTTTTTTTTTTTTTACAGACCGAGATCACAGAATTCATATACAGCTGTTTTAATAGAGCAGTATTAAAAAATAGAATTTTGCTTAAAGATCAGACATTTTATTTATTTACCTTAATAAAAATCAGTTTTGTATTTGAGTGTATAAAAACATCTCCTTCTAATTGCATGCAAATTAGGCTGATATGATTAATAAAGAAAATGGTATTGGCATATGCTAATGTAATAATTGATATTTTGTATGGATTGCAATAATTTATGCAAAAAACATTTTAATTTATGCGAAACGTAACTTAAACCAGTTCACTCTGTTCCCATTACATACATTTTTCCTGATGTTTCTGTATATGTGGGTTTCATACAGTGATTCGTTATAATACAACATTATTTGATAAATTCTGATTTCTCTGACTTTTTCTCTGGCACACGCGTCATTCACTGCATCTGCAGTCTATAGCTTTTAGAATGAATGAATCGATGACTCATCCCACTTATCCAAACCCTTAAGGGATGGATAAAGAGAGAGAGAGATAGAGAGACAGACAGACAGACAGACAGACAGAGAGAGAGAGAGAGAGAGAGACAGACAGACAGAGAGAGAGAGAGAGAGACTGACAGACAAACATACAGACTGAAAGAGAGAGACAGAAAGACCAAGAGAGGGAGAGAGAGACGGATAGACAGTGAGAGAGACACAGACATACAGGTCCTTCTCATAAAATTAGCACATTGTGATAAAGTTCATTATTTTCTGTAATGTACTGATAAACATTAGACTTTCATATATTTTAGATTCATTACACACAACTGAAGTAGTTCAAGCCTTTTTATTGTTTTAATATTGATGATTTTGGCATACAGCTATACTTGGTCGGGAATCCTTTTGCAGAAATGACTGCTTCAATGCGGCATGGCATGGAGGCAATCAGCCTGTGGCACTGCTGAGGTGTTAATGGAGGCCCAGGATGCTTCGATAGCGGCCTTAAGCTTATCCAGAGTGTTGGGTCTTGCGTTTCTCAACTTTCTCTTCACAATATCCCACAGATTCTCTATGGGGTTCAGGTCAGGAGAGTTGGCAGGCCAACTGAGCACAGTAATACCATGGTCAGTAAACCAT
>JBAJNP010000234.1:0-23538 GCA_036877545.1 Yasuhikotakia modesta | reverse complement strand
TAAGCTTGACTCAGCATAACTCAGGTCATGTGACCGGACTATCCATTTTTTAGAATATCTACTGTAAATACAGTATTTAATAAAACATTTAACAGGGTCTTTGCTCTGACTTTGTTTAGCAAAGGAATCAAGATTAATTAACATCTTGCCTGAGGCATCCAAAAAACAGGTTATTCTGTATGAAAACATTATTTGACTATTATTATACACTATTATATATAGTGTCTCATGATCTGTAAAGAATAATAAAACGCAGTTTTCAGTGTGTAGTGGTAAACTGCATGCTGCATTTAGGTGTCTTACCGTCGCCCCTTTTTGCACATTATTAGTTAATGCGATCCTGTCCTCACACTGCCCCCACCTGGTAGAAAAAGATCATTACTGATGCAGCCACTCAGTAAGCTTCAAGTGTACAAAAGCGCTTCTGGGTTGCTGGAGGCCTTTGTACAGGTACAGTGTTGTAGATAACATTCCTCTGACCTTCTGACCTCCTCACGCCTTTTCACACTCTAGACTAGGGCTGTCACTTTTGAGAATTCAAACAGATATCGAAAATCAATTGAAGCATTTGAATAAAATGTAAATATCTATGAGCCCCACCCCTCCCGAAAAAATCGCAGATTTGTTAAATATATTAAAATATTTATGACAGTCTGTAAATCTGACATGTTGGCTAACAAGTACAACAACAGATCAGAACAGGACTGCATAAAGTTCTGCTTTCTTCACATGATTCACAAAGAACATGCCTGGGTGCAGGGATTTGTCAAGATTTCAATTTAATAAATTGACAAAAGGAGACAAAACAGGACTTGGATGCGTAAGTAAACTGTTTTGGGTTTTTGTTGCAAAGGAGGCAAACTAACTTATCTTTAACAATTACTTTACCATCTACAACGTAGAACCCAAAATAATTGTCCATTCGCGCTGTTCTGCGCGTTAGGTTTCGTTTTTGAAACAGGGTAACTTTTTTTGCTTGGTTTTGGGCTATCTGCAATACGTTTAGAGCTGCCACTACTGGATGAGATTGCAAACAATAAAATAAAATCCAAACGGTCTAATCATAGACATAAAAAATGCACTACAAATGCACTTTAAAAACCGTGTGTAGTTTAAAAATAGTTTATTTACAATTCGAATACAGATATTTAACGTCATCAACTAAAGTGACAGTCATACTCCAGAGACTGAACTTTTGCTCAGAGCAGCAGTCTGGACTTCACTGATCATGGGTCAGATCATATCTTCTAAGAAAACTCAGTGAAAAGAAGAGACATTCTCCCCTCCGTCATCATGGGAAACATGAGATCTCTCCTAAACAAAACCGGCGAGCTGGTGGTGCTTACTCGGCACCAGTGGGAGTACAGAGAGTGTAGAGACTTTAACCATGCACCACCCTCATCTGTGTTACCATTACTCACACAATACATGTCACACAAGAGACAATAAAACACTGGACTTATTTTATGCCAACACCAAGGAGGCATATTTTGCATCCCCTCTCCCCCCCTTGGCAGAGCTGACCACAATATTGTCCATCAACAGCCTGTGTATAAACCTTTTGTACACAGGCATGCTGTGGAGTCCCGTGTGATGAAGAGGAGGTTCACTGAGAGCGAGGAGGCCCTGAGGGACAGCTTTAGCAACACTGTGTGGGCTAACCCACACAGGGAGGACATCAATGCCATCACGGACACCATAACAGCTTATATCAGCTTCTGTGTTGAAAACACTGTGCCCTCTAAAACGGTACAGTGTTTTGTTAACAACAAGCCATGGATTACCCCTGACATCAAAGCTCTCCTAAAGGAGAAAAAGCGAGTTTCAGGTCAGGGGACAAGGAGGAACACAGGGCTACAGCAAAAGAAGCTGAGAAAGAAGATCAGGGAGGGCAATGCCTGCTACAAGAAAAGGATGGAGGAGCAGCTGAAGCAGCAGAACATCCGTGGGGTGTGGAGAAGCCTAAAGACCATCTCAGGCCTCAAAGCACCCCACTTGCAGAGGGGCAATGACTTGAACCATCACTTTAACCGGTTTGACAAGTCAGCCACTACTCCCCTCATGCAGCTGAACCACACCTTGTCAACGGGACAATGCCCCCCTCCCCCAGCACCTCACACCTCTGGCTTACTCTACACCACCCCCTCACGGCATCATGGACTCATCCAGCCCCTTAGTTTACCCGTCTTTCACACCTGGCCAGGTGAGAAAAGACCTGAGGAGGATTAAAGTAAGGAAGGCAGCGGACCTGATGGGATCAGCGCCAGGTTCCTGAAATCCTGTGCAGAGGAACTGTGTGGGATTATGGAGCAAGTCTTCAACATGAGCCTCAAGCTGAGGGTGGTACCACAGCTATGGAAGACCTCAGCAGAGGTTATCATGACACACCAGACACCTCAGCAGCTTTAGGCCAGTGGCTCTTACATCACATCTAATGAAGACACTGGAAAGACTGGTCCTGGGCCACCTCCGCTCCAAAGTGAAGTCGGCAATGGACCCGCTGCAGTTCACCTATCGACCCGGGATCGGAGTGGAGGATGCTGTGATCTTCCTGCTGCACCGTGCTTTAACTCGCTTGGAGAAAGAAGCTATAAAGGCATGTGCATAGCACTGCTCGGGTTAGCTTCGACCCTGAAAGAAGCGAGCGCAGGCAGGAGGTGCCTGAGGTATGGATCGAGACGCAGCGTCTTGTTCCCTTCAGGGAACCAGGGTTAGATACGTAATCTGGGATGTTACATTTCAGGAACTCGAACTTTAGAGCTCCTGGGAGCAGGGCAATAGGTGGGAATGCATAAAGGCGTACCCTCGGCCATGCCTGAACCATGGCATCTAGTCCCAGCAGAGCTGAATAAACTACAGTACCAAAGGGGACATTGCACAGTCTCTTGAGAGGCGTTGTCATAAATTGGGCTTGTCATAAGTATGCTCTTTCTCTGGGAGGAAGAAACCGCAAAGCGTGCTTCCATACCCAATAAAAAGGAGGACCTGATGAGAGAAAAATGAGATAATGACAAGCTCTCATTTCCAAGTCTCATTTCCTTCAATCAAGTCCAGCTGAGAACCCCGATGGGAACTGTGAACAACTCCAGGAGTGAGCACTCACATGCTGTGATTTTGGTCAGAGACGGGCCTCGAGTGTGATGGGCGAATGCTCTAACATCACGCCACTGTCTGCTCACAATGCGGACAGCCAGCCCCCTCAAGAGCTGACTGAGCGTGCTACGCTCCTAAGCAAACAACACATTGAGCGTGTGTATCCCCACCTGTAATTAAATGCGGACAGAGAGGAACACATTCTGAAAAACTCTTTGCCCTTCCCTTAGCCAGTGGCATTCTAATTTAAATGCTTTCCCTCCCTGGTCAAAATGCATAGAAAGACAAACAATTAGACATAGAGTGCTTCACTGAATGAAAAACGCTAACCCAAGCAGCGCAACGCACGTGCCTTTATAGCTTCCTGGTCATGACGTCACCCCGTCTGTGACATCACACCTTGTTATCAGTGATTCGACACACCTGTTCAGAGTGCATAAACGCTGGTAGCATTCCCATAGCGTTTCCCATAGCTTGAGTTCCTGAAAGGGAACATATTTTTCCTGGGCTACACTGAGACTATGCCACACAAGCCATTACACTAAATGTTTGGAAGATGATGGATTCTTTTTTGTGCTGCAAACCATCGGACACCTGTGAGGCTATGAAGAAGTTTTTTTTCCATAAACACAGTTTCAAGTCAAAACCTTTGCAGTTAGTTCTGCCCATGCAAAACGAGTAAAATTTAATTTCTTATTTGTTTTCTAATTGGTTTTTTAGACTATTTTAACTTTGTTTGAAACAAAGTTAAAAAAAGTATTTTATTTCTACACTTCTTAATTCAGAATTCACTGTATTAAATTCATGTGGTGTAAAGATTATTTTGTATATTATTTGGGAGCCGAACACATTCGTTCACATGCGTTCTTGGTCTGGTTTTGTTTTGTTTACAGGTGATGTCAGTTTTCCTGATCTTCTTCCTGGTGGTCCTTGTACCGTTGTGGCTATCTTTATTAAACCTGTCTTGCCCACAAATAACAGTATAGATCGACAGGTAATAAGTTGTAAAGTAAAAATGACATTTTTGTGATGTAAATATGTTATACAAATATTAAGTGTGCTGACATGTTGAATGGAATTTGATAACTTTGCGAACAGAAAAGTGTGTGCATGCACACGAGCGAGCATTGGATATAAGAAATATAAAAACTTGAAGTCCGACCTGACAAAATCCATTTAATCGCATCATCCCTTACTTAGAGTTTAAAAGTACGTGATTGTGTTCATATATTAAGATGAGTTATGTTGTGTGTTTATATGACAAATATACAAGTAAAAGTACTCCATTCATGTGATCACAATTTTGTTTATCATTAAACAAGCTCTTATACTTGAACATCTTTTCAGGTTTGCAACTGCCATGATTTAGGTGAATTCAGTGACAAATTCAAGGTGACCAATGGAAACTTATCAATAAATCTTAAGTCAGGCATTTACCTAATTATCTGCCTAAACATGTTTATGCTGCATTAGTTAGCTTGACCATAACCAAAATTTTTGCATATTTAAACAGCCTCTTATTTTGTTTCCATGTCTTGTCACCCAAGGATACAGAGACCAACAGACCTTATTCCATCCCAGCTCTGGATCAGCAAGATGCTCAGTTTGTGTCACCTAATGATAACCACAGCCATAGCCTGTGTCAGCGAGAACGCTATGGAAATCTGCTACAGTTAACTGCAACTTTGCATCCCAAGACATTGGCAGACTGAGGTGTATAGGGCCAGAAACTCAAACATCTCCATACATCAAAGACCAATATGTAGTGGATGTGCCATTAGACACAGCCAATGGTATAAATGAGACTTCATAACCTGCTGATTTTTCCTGCTTTTAAAATGTAATTGTCATGTTGTCTGTAAAGAACATGTCAACATTCTGTACTCATTGTTATTGGCATGTTACGTGTTTTTAAATAATTAATGTTATTAATGTCTGTATATGTAAAGAGTTTGGTTCCAAAACGGAATAAACCCAAAATTGTTACATTTAGAAAAACAGTGTTTTCTTTCCCAAAAAGGGGTTTGTATGAAAACTACTCATTTTTGTTTCAAACTGTAATATATCATGATTAGTTTGTAATAACAGCAAAAACCTATACTAACAAAATATTAACAGAAACTTGTAATAACAGAATTAAACAAACAAAACATTTCCCCCCCAAACCGGGTTATATGACACGTTTCCTCCAAAATGCTATAAATCCATTTCAATTCAATAAAACTGTATGAGAGTGGACACAAATATGACCATAAATAATGTTAGCACTTGATAATCGCTTGCTAAGTAGTCACTTGTGATGTCACTTGCGTCTTTGAAAGACTTGTGCTTCTTTCTCATAGACGAAACGAGCACTGGCTTATCGATGCCATTAAAGTTTATCATTTAATAACGCTGAAAACACCCATTCAAAAGACAATAGCGTTCACCTGCGTTTACTGCGCGAGCACAGCGCAACTGAACGGCTTGTTGGAATGGAGCGCCGTGATTGGTCACAATAGAAACGTATGTTAAAGGGGTTCTGTTTAGCGCCTGTTAAATTATTCTTACAAAGCGGTTCCGCTCTTTGTTAAACGATTTTGGTACTATTTATAATCATTTTTCTGTGTGGTTGTTTTTACAGCTACGCTTTCCCCAAAAATTTTAAATCTGTATTCAATTTAAATCTGTATTTAACAGAAAAAAAGAATAAATCTACAAAGAATAAATAACGATTAAAAAATAAAGATCACGACAGTAATCATCATTAACCAAACGTTACGCTTATACACATTTATTTTTACACCAAATTTCCATGTGAGAATACATTTCTTTTTACATCTCTTTTACGTCTTAAAAAACTTCACAAATAAGCTTGTTCTACAAGATGTGCTTTAGCCCAGGTACGAAAACTTTAGTCCTTTTAATTGACAGATTAAAAGCTCCAGGGTCTCCAAACAGAATCCAGACCGTTTACTTGCGCGCTTGGAGACACGCCAGACTGAGGCGCATCGTTTTGTGGACCTGATGAACTGGGTATCAAAAGACCTGAAGTTCCATCACTTGACTGCACAAAATAGAGACCGCTGTGAAATTTTGAAGCGTCTGGTGGCAAAATTAAAAGTGGGCCATTCAGCTGCGACACAGCAGGTGGTTTGCATCCTGGTTTTGGAGGGCATGTGTGCAAGTGATGCTGGGGTTGACACGAAATTAAGTCAATGTGTGAAATGCAGCTGGCCAGATGTGAGAGGAGCCGGGTCTTCATTTCGGTGTCCGGACTATCATGAGCGCACATGAAACGAGTCACTTCGTTTATGCATTGGTTAAATCCAGCTCTGTATTTGCCAAGTATGGGGAAACCGTTTGCTTAAAATCAAAATCAATGTAATATTAGAGCCATCAAAACAAGTACAATTATTCAAAACCTTAATTTTAACATTTTTATGAATAGCAACAGGACAATTACTATTATTATTATAATTATTGTTGTATAAAATACATTTTAAAGTCATTTTAAGAGCATAATACACCTACCAGTAATGTGTGCTCGTTGCAGATTTTTTAAGTGTTTCACTGTCATTTCAAGAATATCCGCTTTTTCCAGTCTGGAGTGTCGAGAAGTCTGAACAGAAACGGATAACAGCAGTGAAAGGGACGTGTTCGTCAGTTACGGGTGCCCATAACCGAAGGTCACATCCTCTGCATTTAACCATCCATGTGAGGAGTGAACACACACACACATCCGGAGCAGTGGGCATCCCTGCAGCGCCCGCGGAGCAATCAGGGGTTAGGTGCCAGCATCGAACCAGCAACTTACTGATTACAAACTTACTGATATAACAATAAATAATCATTTAACTTGATAGTTACATCATTGTATATTAACTCACATCTTTATTTAGTGCGTCCAAAATAAGCGTCTTCAGTTGACTAAGGCTGTTGTTTATCCGTGCGCGTCTTCTTTTTTCCATTATTGGTTTTGAGGACTTCGGAGAAAATATGATTAAATAACAGACAAACAAACAAACAAACAAAAACGTAGTTGCAATCCCGTATTATTACATGCTTATTATTTTCAGTTTTTTTATTTACCACAATATATCGCATAACGTATTTAATGGATTTACCTTTCTGTGCTCTAAAGCTGTTCTGGGTTTACGTGATTTCGTTTTTAGCGTCATGTTAAGTGCGCATCTTTGCTCACGGCCCGGGCTGGAGGATGAGAGCCTGGATGTGATCTTACTGGAAATATCCCTAGGCATTACTGCAGCCATACGTAGCCAAACCTGCTGCGGACCTTCAAATAGTTGCTTTGCCTTTTCCGCGTAAAAATTGAGCTCTGTATCAGCAGATGTGTATATTTTTCCGAAAAAATATAATAAGGTGTTTACAAAAGTGGCAAAATAAAATGCTCCAGAAGTTTCTTGTGTTGGCTCTTCCACACAGTGAGAAAGTTCTGCGGATCTGGTCCTTTTAAAAGCTGAATTTAAACGTTAGCCTGACTCGTGACTTCCTCAAAGCCGCTTCCCACAAATGTCCACCAATCATCATGACTGACCCACGAAGCGCGGTGGCAACCAATGGCGTACTTCGTTCCACGCGTTCTTTATGCATCAAAAATAGTGATTTGTGATGAAATGACACAAGCGCAAATGTTATTTCCTTAAAAAGAAACTACATACAATGTAATTTAATGTAATTTAATTCATCTGAAATATTTCCAGAGGGACAAAAACGAAGAAAATATTTAATTATATTAGCCCTACAATTTGTATATGGTTTCTGACAGTAGGTTGCCAGTTGCCATGGTAAACTGTGTATTATTGATAGGTGCTTACAGTCTCATAGCTTGTCTTGTCTTTTTGAAAAGACATTTTAGTCGCTATTATTTTGCCCTGTGTCTTTATGGTCCACCAGGTCTTTCCAGTTCATGGATGTTGTCCATACAATTAAAGCCAAAGACACTAACTGAAATGTTATCAGCCTCTAAATCTTCTGATGCATGACTTTATTTTTTCTAATTTTTTATAAATCTTGAGCTAAAACTTCATGCAATTTTTTTCCTCTCATGGAATCAATACCAAGGGACTCTAATCATTCCCCAATCAGTCAGACAATTTGGCCATTCCTCTCCAGACCATTTTCCCATGTCAAGATTTGATTGTATTTGAAAAGGGAAACGTTGTTGTCTTATGCCTTCCATCTTGACAGATTGGCCTTTTTGCCCAGTTCCTCTTCATTTCCCTAACCTTCAAACCTCTGCTCTGGCCTGCCAGAACAAACACCATTTGTGCTGCCAGTCTGGGCCTCACCAGGACTATCCTCCTATTTAGACAAACTCAGCAACAACAGTAGCACAGACATTAAAACATATTTTTTAAAGTGTAGGTGATTTATGAGACAATTAAAACTTCCCTTTCTGTATCTGGCATTGCTTTAGTATTTAAGCATACAGTCTGGATCTACATATATATGGCAGCAAATGTGCATTGTATATTATAAGATTTTTGTTGATTATTATAAGATTATTATAAGATTTGCTTCTGACATAAGTTGTGTAAAAGAAAAAAATACACATTACTTTAGAGATTATACAGTACCTTTTGGGGGAAACAGGGGATAATACTAGTCATAACAGCATGCTTTGATTTATGGCTTGTTTGTTGAGTGAAATGCATTATAGAGGCAAATAATAATTGTATTATTTAAAATTAAAAAAGATTTCCTACCAATTATCTAAATTATTGTAGGTTAAATATGAGTTATATATGTATATATATGTAGATTTGTGATTTTCTTCCCAGTGTGTTGCATGAGACTTTCACACAGATGGCTGTTTTGGGGCATCACCCAAAATGACCCCTCTTCCATAGTCATTGTTCCTAGCTGAGGACCATATAAAGAGAAGCGGAAGAGGCGTCACGCGGCTGACAGACAGTTCCGATTCTCATTGTTGATATCAGATTGATGAGGCTTGGGATCTCTTCAGCTAATGTCCAGAGACTCAATTCACTGGGTAGACATCAAGGTTAAAACCTGATTTAAGAAGGGTCGGGTCTGCTTTGACATTAAGGTTTGCCTTGCTGAACTCCAACGAGAAGTTCCAGAGAGGTTCTTGAGGAGAGGTTAAAGATCATTTGGGAACTTAAGCTGCTATTAACAGGATCAACTGGATGGACTGTGAGAAAAAAGTGAAATTTACATATGTAAATATAAACACAAGCACATGATTTCTTTATTAGGTTGTCCAACAGTAATGTACACAACAAATTCCTTCTACAAAGACTTTGAAAATATGCTCAGTAAATTGATCTTGTTTGCTCACCTGTTCTAAGTTTAGGCAATGTGGACGCTTTAACACATGGTTTCACACTGATTATTGTTTGACCCAAAGATCCTCAATCTTCCCCCCCAAACAAAATTCTGCGAAAGATCACTGACTGATTTGCAGTTGTATGATAAGAGACTGTGAATAACACAACGGTTTGTCGTGGCAGTGTTTGTAGGAGACATGACTTAATGAGGACAGTTATATTGCAAACGTTTTCTCTTACACACTAAGGCCCATTTTTACAACGTTTCTGAAATGCATAAATTGTCTTAACTCAAATAAACCTGCACTGATATCTTAAAATACATTAGTTCCATTGTTTTGTTTCAAAAGGCACACCAGTATAAATGCTTTCTAAATGTTCTCATGTAACTAAAGTCTACTCCTGGCTTAATCTAAGACATGTTTGTAAAACCAATTGCATAAACATAGCCACTATGCAGTTAACAGGGCTATTATGGGCTATTTAATATTTTCAGATTGAAATTAGACCAATCTACCTTTGGTCTAAGACTACCAATCTAGGCTTAAAATTAAGTTATGATAAGTCTTGAAGTATACAATTGGACAAATAATTGTAAACTGTTTATGCAACCGTCTATAAGCCTAAGTGTTCCTGTGAACAACAACATATTAAGATAAGTCTCTGGCAGCCACAAGGTATGGACATCGGTCACACTGTTGCACTTTCAGTTTGCAGTTTAGCACCAAACCTTAAAATATCTTATCTTTAAAGATGGGCAATAACAGCATGAGGAAATAGTGAGGTTGATAAAAGAAAGAGTTACCTAAAAACTGACAAAAAAGGCAACAAGTTAATAAATAACTAAATAATAACATGGAAAATAAATAAATTATTCTACTTGATTGTTCTACTGGTTATTATTCACTACAAATTACTTTATGCCTCATTGTTGATGTATTCCACATAATAAAGTTTGACTCCCTGTAGTTTATTAGTACACAATCTTAGGTATGAAATACATAACATGTAATGATCACAGCTGATGTCGAAAAGTACAAGTTAAGTATAAAGTTCATTTATATTCTAAAATCATACGTTTTATGTATTCTTGATCTCTGTTTGTCGCTTAATCTCTGTTTGTTGCTACAGTTCATTGTGCTGAATTATGTAGAGCTCATAGTAATGTTTACAGACCTGAAGAACTAAAAACCTTTTTTCTACACAAAAAACAAACCACTCGCTTTGTGCATGTTAACTGGAAGTTTTTGGGAACTGAAACCTCTAAAATAAGTGCCATGACATATGGTCAATGTTTCATAATTATTTCATAAATTTTACCTTTACAAATCCAGGCCTTTGGAAACAGCAAGAAGCCAATATTTGGGGGGACAGAAAGTTTAGTTTCAAATTGGATGCAGAGTTGGCAGAGGTATTATAGTTTGTATCACAGATGAGAGGAGTAGAACCATAGTTAGGGCCAGAACAATACCTGCTATAATAACAAGAACCAAAAATTTCTATTTATCTTTCTCACTTATATGTGAATATGAAAATCGTCCTCAAAGAATAGAACAAACAACACTATATATACAGTATATATAATGATAACAATATATTTCATTCATATTGTGGGGAAAAGTCAAGGGGTTTTCATGTGAGATTAAATAAACTACTCTTCAACAGCTAAACAAGATAATTTCATTGCTACAATGAAAAATGTAAAAATGTCAAAGCATTTACTTGTTATGTCCAGCATTTTCTTGGACAAAAGAAAGATAGAGTAGTATATGTTCTAAATTACATTTTAGGAGTCACCTTAGGAGTACATATGTATATAGAAATAAGAGTAAAACTATAATATATATAATAACAGATATGGAACAAATGGCAGCAGACTTTACACATGAGCAAATAACCAGACAAACAGCCCTTTTTAGCACAGGTCCTTAGTGTCTGAAAGCATATAGGGCATACAAGTGAGTTTTACACACATGCTTAAAGACAGAAATATATTAACATGCCGATGCTAATATATATGTAATATATGTATATAATATGTGTGCACAACACAAACATCTTTTTAAGAAAAGAGAGATGTGGGCTGACATTGAGACAATTGTATTGGTTTTTAACCAAACAGATAGAACAAAGTCTATTGAAATGACCATCAGAGCACCAAGTGGCTGCAGCCAAATGCACACAGTGAGCAAGTTTACTCTCAATGTGACAGCAAACAAGGTTACTCTCAAAATCACTTGTTTGCTTCTTTGCTCTCTGCTTTGACTTATGTCCTCAGAAAGGGTTCCCCAGCCAGCGCCCAGAGGAGGCCTGTGAGCTTTTGTCTGGTTCAGAGGCTCCAGACAAGCAAGTCTGTGTACTAAGCATGTGGGACAAGATTAGTGACAAACAGGCCAAGGGAGCAGGTCCAAAAGAATCACCCGCGTAATGTAGCTGAATACATTTACCTACCTCAGTGTCCATTCACACTGATTTTTTTGTCTTGGACAAAAAGACCTGTAAGTGCAGGAAAGCAGTGAGTGAGGCTTTGGGTGGGAAATTACCAGAGCCCACCTCAGATGAAAATATGGTGGCTAAAGGGAATGATTGCCTTGTTGTTTCCTGTCACAATGGTAAGCAGTATCACAGAGAAAAATTAATATTATGTAAACAGTTTCCAAAATTTTCAGTAAAAATTACAGCTTCTTTTTTTATGTCCTAAAGAGGCCTTAAGAAGTATTTGGATACATTTGGATACAAATGTCTAAAACCACACAAATAACTGAATGTTATTGCATCTGATACACCCAACCTGTCTTCTAACTCATATGAACATACAGAGTTTAGTTTACTAAATAAGCCCCATGTATCACTCCATGTGTATCAAAAATTCACATCCATCATAATAATAATTCATGACTGCAGTGTGTTTTGAAGTATTTTGAAATGAAGTTATTGGTATATGAAAGAAAATAATTAATATTTTGAGCTTAATAGGCAAATAATGAGTCAAATGGCTATGCTAGCTATGGCTGAATTGCAATATTCAGCCATAATATATTACCTATGATATATAATTACTGCTACTACTTCATCAGAATACCTACCCATTATTTTTTATTAGTATTAGTATACTAAGTATATTATTAGTATATACCCATTTGACATTTTTTCCCCTTCTGCATTACTTGTTATTTATATGATTATGGAATATTAAATAATGTAAAAAAAATGTAGGAAATAAGTGTAATTTATTGTGTGTCTGTAACCATATGTAAAATTTAGAAAGATGTTTTAACAGCTTCTTTTATAATTAGGTAGACATTAAACACCTACTGCATTGCACATGTTTGCAAAAATATGTTTTGGCTGGTTTTGAACTGGCCACATGTAGTAATGTTTTAAAGAAAGTAAAAGACAAATGTTGGTCAAATGCTAATATATTGCAGATTATTGATCATGCTCGTACTTAAATCAGAGATGCTCTGCTGAACATATGCAGTTTGCTAAAAGTTTCTACATGTAATATAGAAACAGTACATGTAATATTTTAACTCTTTGAGATTATTGAAACATTGTGTTCATGAAGTTTTGATAATGCATGGTGGCCCCTTAGATTGTAGGCTATCAATATCCAGCTGAAAGAAAGTTCACACGCCATACACAACAACTTGGCAAGTTTGAAGGGAGACTGTGAAGGCTCTTTTGGGTTGAGGTGGCTTACAGAATAAAGAACCCTGAAGACTGAGGTAAAGGACATAGAATTAGCTAAGCTTAGAGGAAGAAAATAGACCAGCAATGGGCATGCATCTTTCACTTTTGTCTTACCATATAAATGCTCCTAACAAATTCAGAAAGGCTCTGAGAAGAACTCAAACCCAGTTCACATGTAAGTCCATCTATTTTAACATGAAAGTGGTTTCCAACAAATACAATCTCAATGGCCTACTTAACATGTAGATTATATGCTTTTTCAGAGCATTGATAGACTTACCATGTGTATTTAAATGATAATATGTTGGGAGATGGAAACTGCCTGAAGATTCTTATGTGCTAGTATGCAAAGAATCTCAGTTAGGTCTTTGAAACTGAAATTGAGAAAAAGCGCAATCATGGGCTAATCTGTGTTAAAGACACATTCTTAATGTGCGAAGAATCAGAAAGATGCAGTACTATTGTCGCATTGTTTAGAGTGGGACAGCTTAATCGAATTTGAAATTAAGAATGTGTGACTAAAATGCTTAAAATAAAACAACTCTCTCAAAGGTCAATTCCATTTTTTTAAACAAACCCTAAAAATAGAAGATAAACTTGAAGAACTCACAATGAGCTAATGAGTGCAATCTATTGCTCATATACAAACATAAAGTGTGCAGAAAAAAATGAAGCCATTTTATTGTAGAATTTAAGATTTAATGAACCTTTAGACCACTCAATCTTCAGACCACTCAAGTTATTCAGTTGTTTTAGGGCTGTTACCTTTGTTTTCTCCAGATAAAAAATAGTCTCACAAATCATGTTGTCTAATTTAAAAACTATTTTTTCCATGTTCTTTCTGACATGAAGGTTGTTGTCGAGGGAACCTTTAACAATTAACCTTTAACAATTTTACAATGTAGTACTAATGGTCAGATGCTGAACAAATTGAATTTCATAGGATGTGCATTTACATATATTCATTTAGCAAATGCTTTTATCCAAAGCAACTTGCGAGAGAGAGAAACTTTAAGAATATTGGAGCATTAAGGAACTATTTGATTCCTAAAAGAGGTCTAACAGATTCCTGAAAGACAAATTGTTCTGTGAGGTTCAAGTACAGTACTCTTAAAACAAATGGTGTTTCAAGACACCATACTGTCTGATGCCATAAAGAACCTTTAACATCTCAAGAACTTTTACCATCTGTAGATTCAAAAAAGGTAAACGTATAAGAATAAATGGTTCTTTTAACTATTGACTGAGTGGTTCTTTAAAGAACCCATTTTTTATAGCACTGCTGTAAAGAACTTTTAAGGAAACTTTATTTTTAAGAGTGTACACATTCACACATGTACACACTCATATGACAACTGTATGTTTGTCAACATATACATCAGTCTTGTTTTAGTCTGGAAATTCAGTGAACATAGTTTCTTCCCTAGCTTCTGATAACTTAACGTAACAGTGTGTAAAAGAACACACTGACCCATGTTACCATGAAGTAAGACTGTCTCACCATTCTTAAAGAATTTCAGTACGTAAGTGGGCTTTATCCATATTAGCTCCCATTTACTTATAGGATGATCTAATGGATACATCAATTCATGACTCTTTTTTATGTGGGCATTAATATTCCCATAATCCCCTGGCAGCATTCCAAATGCTTCCTTTTTCAAGGCTGCATGAGAATTTAAACTCTTTCACTCTCAATCTAACTATTCATATCCTTCTCCACTGATCTCTACATAAAATCCCTCACAGTTGTATTTGTGACCCTTTAAGCTCTTGTATGCACAGACACACAGTGGCTAGTAAAGCCTATAATTGATCTCAAATTAAAGGCTGAAACAGTGTAACTGAGGAACGCTGCTGCTGTCACGAATTGGGTGCATGGAGAAACGGGAGGCGTACCCAAACGCTGAGTTTTCTTAATCTTATTATGGCTAAGGCATATTCCACAAGGCAGACAGGTAATCAAGGGACAATCCAAAAAACAATAATCCAAAACACGAAGCAGAGGTCAGGGCAGGCAGCAAAACATCAAAATCCAGAGAGCAGAGCAAAATCCAAAAACACAAGAGAACAAGGGAACACAGGGAACTCAAGAGGCAAAACACGAAGAAAGGCAATACAATACATCGTGACTTCCTGTTTGCTAGCATGCTGTTATATAGCCAGCAAACAGAAAGTCACCAAAGAAGCAGAGGGAGGAGACAGTCACGGGGCTTGGGCTCCCTCTGCTGGCCAGTTACAGAGTGTATCATAATATGTATCATAATAGCTCAGATACAGAGTGAATTACTGTATGAGCAGCCTCTCATTAAAGTTCTACTGCTCTGAATTGTACACTGAAAACACAAGTGTTCAACCACTACTGTCTGCATTTATTTGTCAAAATCATTTAAATTATTTGTGAAATATCTGTGGGAAATTATTACATACTTCTCTTGAAAGTTGCCCACTAATTTCCCACTAAGTAAGTGTAATTATGCAGAGCTGCATTACATGAATGAATTATAAATGTTTTCAAGCAGCTTCTTGTGCCACATCAGACAATGTGTAACGACGCGCCCTGTATCGCCACACCAGCAGAGGGAGCCATCTCTGGTGTACTGACCTGGCGTTCCCTCTGCCTTCTGCTTCTTGTGTTGTCACTTCCTGTTGTGGACTAATACAGCCATGTGCTACTAATACAGCCACCTGCTGCCTGCTACCCTGACTTCTGCCCGTTTTTTCTTTTATGTCTTTGATTGCTGATTTGGATTTGTTTTTTAATAAACCTTCTTGATGTTCAACCATATGTTCTCCCATGATGAACCAGATAAGATAGACGGAACAGCAGAATGAGTATGCAGCTTCATCAGGCAAACTGAAAATTATATCACTAACCATGCTGAAGCTTTTACCACGGGTGATAAAAGATGTTCGTTCATGTTCGCTTATTAAGTGTCAGAGCTAGCGAGTGAGCTTCCCCTGTCTGGGAAATGGACTATAAGCTACACACAGACTTTTATTAGCTGGCTATTTAGTGAAACAGCTACGTGAAGTATTTAAATTTCCTGCTGGGGGCCACAATATTTCCACTCAATTGCTGAAAATCAGGCAAAGTAACCAGTCCGCTGCTGACCACACTGTTACGTACCACACACTTGCTGCTCAAAGTGGTTGGAATGACACCACATTACGGTCAGTGTTTCACTAAAGTCTATCGACATGTAAGTAGGAAAATCTGAGCTTGAATGAGTACATTACTTTAGCCATTCACATTGACAATCTCTTGAGTAATGCTCGAAAAAGAAGCTAGACTCCTCACTTTACTCTAACTACCCCTAGTCCAGATACTTACCATAATCTACCACAGCCTATGCAGATCGGGACCACCAGACTATCAGTTGAAGAAATCAGAATCAGAAAGAGCTTTATTGCCAAGTGTGTTTACACACACAAGGAATTTGTCTTGGCAACAGGAGCTTCCAGTGCAAATATACAGTACAGACATAAGATACATAAGACAAAATAAGACAAAAGACAAAGTATAACAGTGCAATAAGATAAATTAGATAATAAATAAATAGTCAGATGTAACAAGATGTTACTGTTCTACTGGTTCAGTCTGAATATAGCTGCTGCTACACCTGCCCAAACAAACTTTGTAAACCTGCAACTGGGATGAGTGCACCATCTGTTATACCTACCAAGCAATTGTTTCAGCTGAATGTACAGATCTCATGTTCCGGCATTTTGTTTGACTCCCCAGCACTCATTGACTCGGGGGCACCATTAAATATTGTACATCAATCACTGGTGTCCAAATCATATCTTTCTATGTACTATGTACCCCTGGCTCACTTTACATAACCTAGTATTATCCTGGTCTAATAATGAACTCATATCCCGGTCTGTCTCTTGTATAGAACATTGTTTCCATGCCTTACCATCTAAACCATGTTTAACCACTAGTTTGTTAGGTCCTGAGACTCACCCTTGCATTCCCAGTTGCTATGCTGCTTTTCAGTAGGTGTTTAATAAGGAGAAGGCTGCCAAGATGCCACCGCACAGACCCTGGGACTGCACCATTGATCTGCTGCCGAATGCTATGCCTTCCCGCATGTGAAGCCATGAAGGAATACATCGAGGAGGCACCTGGTCATGCCCTTTGTTTTAGCTAATGCTCCTGCTGTGTTTCAATTATTTATCAATGAACTGTTTAAAGATATGTTGAATCATTGTGTAGTTGCATACATGGATGACATCCTGATTTACTCCAAGAATGAAGACGAGCACAATGACCATGTAAAGACAGTCCTCTCCCGTCTGCTTCAAAATGGACTATTTGTTAAAGCAGAAAAGTGTGAATTTCATGTACGGTGAATTCCACGAATTCCATGTTTCTCGGGTACAGTACAGTATGGTTGCTGCCCCCATAACATCCCTGCTGAAGGGCAAACCAAAATAGTTACTTTGGAATGCTGAGGCTGAGCAGGCTTTCCATAATCTCAAGCATATTTTCACCACAGCCCCATTGTTCAAACACCCCGACCTGAACCACCTATTCATTGTCGAGTTTGACTTTTCCAGTTGTGGTATTGGGGTGGTCCTGTCCCAGCGGCATGGTACACCTGCTAAAATGTTCCCTTGTGCATATTTCTCCCGGAAACTCACCCAGGATAAAAGGAACTATGATGTGGGAAGCAAAAAACTGTTGGCCATAATGGAGTCAATCTCAGAATGGAGGCACTGGCTGGAGGGAGCAGTTCATCCATTCCAAGTAATCACTGATCACAAAAACTTGGAGTACATTAAAAGAGCGAAGTGCCTCCACCCCAGGCAAGCTAGGTGGGTGTTATTCTTCACCAGATTACAATTTGCAGTTACTTACCATCCAGGGAGCAAGAAAGTAAGCCAGACGTCCTATCCCAAGGACAAATTCCTCCAGTGGGTCTGCAACACCAGAAACCATCTTGTCCCTTTTCATGGGACCTGATGGAAGAGATACAGCATGCCCAGACTCAAGAACCACAACCCCCCAACTGCCCAGCTAAAAAGGTTTGCGTCCCCGCAAAATTCCGCCAGTGAGTGATGCAGTGGGTTCACACATCGTTAAGTTCTGGACACCCAGGTATCTCTAGAACCAATCATCTTGTACAAAATTCCTTTCGATGGCCTTCGTTAACCCATGATCCCCGCAGTCAATGAATGGATCAAAAGAAGCAAATAGGTGTGGGACAGCACACACGTTCGCCAACAGTGTGCAGTCAGGACCCAAGAATTCCATGCAAACCAGAGGCGTCGTCCGCATCCCCAGTATCTGCTTGGTCAATGGGTCTGGCCCTCCACTAAGGACCTGAAGTTGCAGCTGAACTGCAGGAAGCTCAGCCCAAGGTATGTTGGCCCATTTAAGGTTATCCGACACATCAATGAGGTCACATATCAGCTTGAGCTTCCTGCTAATTATAGGCTCTCTCCTTCCTTTTGTCTCACTATTGAAACTGGTCCACAGGGATGCTGGCTCCCTTTGGGATATGCAAGAACCTTGCCACCCTTGGACATTGATGGCAGTCCTGCCTATAGGGTAAACGAGCTGCTAGATTCCCGACGAAGAGGGGGCCAGCTCCAATACCTGGTGGACTGGGAAGGATATGGCCCAGAGGAGAGATCCTGGGTAGTTAGTGGGTAGTAACCACCCATGACATTCTGTACCCGTCACTCATTAAGGACTTCCACAGAGCCAGACCTGACTGCTTACCGAGCATTTATTCTGGAGTTGATTCTTGTGTATGATCTTGCCTGTTATCGTTCTCTCATTTTTAGGTTTGCCTAATTGGATTTGTTTGCTGTTTCTGTGTTTGACCTTGCCTGTTCTGTTTATTGATTGTCTGCTGCCTGCACTGATCTCTGCCTGTTTATTGTTGTGAATGTCTGCTGCCTGGCCTGACTTCTGCCCGTTTATCGTTTATGTTTTTGATTGCGGATTTGGATTTGTTCAATAAACTGCTCATGGATTCTACTAACCCGTCTGCCTCAGTCCTGTTATACAATGATGACTGTCAGTCAGTGATGTGGAGATCTTTGTGTATTACTGGGAGATCACTGACCAAGAGACCATCCTGTCTCTTGTTGAATTTTTACTCTTTCTACTCCTTTACCTATCTACTAAGATTAACTTTTTTCACATCTTAGCCAGGCTTCATCAGAGTTAAGTCTACACCTCTCTATGGATAAAGGACCATCACCTTCAACTGAACCTCACGAAAACTGAACTGCTTGTGACCCGGCCAACCCAAAGACTCAACACAGCCTCTCCGTCCAACTAGGTTCATCAACCATTACTCCTTCCAGAACAGCCAGAAATCTGGGAGTAGTTATTTACCAGATTACCAGATGGCCTCCTCGGATTATGTTGCCAACACCAGTGCACATCACTCCTCTCTTCGTTAGGTGGCACTGGCTTCCTATAGCCACTCGCATCCAATTCAAATCTCTTCTCTTGGCCTGCAAAACCACCAATGGTTCAGCACCCCCATATCTTCACACACTAATTCAATCATATGTACCCCATCGTTTCCTAAGCTCCACAAATGAACAACGACTTGTGGTACCATCCAACAAAAGAAAAAAATCACTGTCACACACTTTCTCTGGACGTGTCCCACGCCTCTGGAATGATCTACCCCTTGCCACAAGATTAGCGATTAATCACAAGATTAGATTAAGAGTCTGTTGCGATCTTCAAAACACACCTTTTCCGTCAACATCTGACCAATTAGTACAGTGTTTCCCCCTCTACTCTTCTTTCCTACCTTCCTCTAAGAAAAAATAAACACGTTCTCTGTGGTAAGCTAATCGAGACCAGTATTATTGTACTTTGCCTAGTTGTTTTTTGCTCTAATTGCTTCTATTATTTGTTTTCCCAGCTTTGTAAGTCGCTTTGGATAAAAGCTTCTGCTAAATGACTAAATGTAAATGCAATATGTGCACTCGACTACTTAGCAGAAGTCCAAATATGTATTTTGTGTTAAAGTATTTTATGTCAATAATGTAAATAGTAAATTTTATATAATGTAAATTTTACAATTTTATGTCAATAATGTAAAAAGAACTGCTTTGCAGGTGAAGACAAAGCATTAAAACATTTTGCAGAGTGGTAACTAGGCTTATATTAGCATTCAGTGAAAGTAATGCAGTTGAAATGGTATCTTAATTTGATTTAAAATGATCATATCTGACTTTGAGAAGAGACTGTTTCTGCTGCAGGTATCCCTCAGGTGTGTGTGTATTAGTCAGTCAAAATATTTTTTTTCCTTCCCTGCACAATGTGCCACTGGTTGATTCTTTCATGTGTGTACATTCAGACACCATTATCTGCAACTAGACTGTTTTCCTTCTTTCACAGGATGTACCATTTATAAGAGGCACCTCTTGCTGAAGCACCACAAATTAAAGATGAAGGTCCACCTGAAGATAAAAACCAAATTTAAGTAATGAGTGCAGGAAGATAAGATATATTTAAATGTCAATAATTGCGCAGACAGTAAGGTTCATGTTAATAAGAAGTGTGGCTATGGGTGTTATTCCAATTACATGGACAAGTGTTAATGTTAGGCCCATCTGGTGTTAATAGTTCTGTACAAGATTATGATGACAAATAATTGGCTAAATGGCAAATATAAGAATAAAGAATAAGAATATAAGAATAATTTCACTCAACAGAATGGTGTGGTCACGTCAAATTCTGTGCTAAGGTTGAGCAGCATTAGAAGAGAGATGCAGATCAGATCATTTGTCAATCTGATGAGTCTCTGTACTATGATATGGTCTGAACCCTGACTGGAAATTCTTACAGATACTGTGACTTTCCAGGACAGAAGGAAACCTGTGAGGATACCAATTTTTCCAAGTATTTTTGAAATAAATAGTAAATCCCCTGTAATTTACTAGTTGTTTTGGATCAAGTTGAATGTTGATAATAGCTTGAACGTTTACGGGACATCCAAACACCAATGATGGGTTAATAATACTATATGAAGGATCCATAATCTCAGGAAGCATTTGTTTCAGCAGGCTGGTAGGTATAACATCTAGTATATATGTTGTTGATTTAATTTTTGACAGGTTATCCTTAATTATGCTAGTGAATAAATGGAGTTCCTTGGGCAATTTATGATGTATCATCTGATGTGATTGTGTTGCAGGTATTTTCTCTGACTATATCTATTTTGTTATTAAAGAAATTCATAAAATCATCACTGATATAATATTGACAACTGTCTGTATCTATGGTTTTGTTTTTGAAAAAATAAAAATAAAAATAGGCAGATCTGAAGTACTGAAGCCTTTCTGTAATTTTTAACACCCTTTCTGTAATATGAAATATCTCTAGTTTTGTTTGCTTTCTATCTGCTTCATTTTCCAGACTGCTCTTTTTATAGTGTTGGTATGCTTGTTATACCACAGTGTTGAGCTGCTGCTGTTTATTTTCTTTAAGTGTAGGGGAGCATTTGTCTAAGGTGTTAGAAAAGAGGGAGTTAAGATCTTCTGTTGCATTGCCAAAGTTTTCAAAGTTATCTGTTATGCTAAAGAATTTATGCTTCAAGTAGATCTTTCATGGCAAAAGTTATCATTCTAATGCATTTATAGCAAGGCACTGTGTGTGGGTAAATGTATTAAACGGGACACCAGATAATGATCTCTAATGTCTCCACTCTGCTACAGAAAATTAATGTCAGAAACATTTACAGGGAATACAAGTAACCCCAGGCTGGAGAAGTGCCTGGTCATCCAGTGAGCAGCTTGTGGTTGCAGAGGTTGCAGGACTGGGACAGCAGGAATGCCCCATCTGGTCACAAACTTAATATAACCTTGAAAGACAGAGCACAGAAGCAGAAATAAAGCAGATCTTAGGAACATCAAAAGCCGTTGCAGGACTTTCCTCCTCCACATAGACAAAAACAAACTTGTTTAACGTGTCTCTCAGCACATCATTAATGAGAGCCTGAAAGATGGCTGCAGCATTCGTGAGACCAAACGAAAGGACCCAGTATTCACAGTGACCCATGGAAATATACTAATATACTTGCCCAAGCAACCCCTGGCCGGAGAAGTGCCTGGGAGGAGGTCATACATGCTGACGTTGACACTATCTATTGATCCTGCCTTCAAGTTCATCAAAAAGGAAATGGTAATTTTGTTGTAAATAAGTGTACTATAACATTACTATAGCGTTATAAAGCTACTTAGGCTATTCCCACATGTGTGAGAAAAGACTACTACTACTCAAAAACTTCAGTAATTAAGAAAAAAGTCTCTAATATTAAATTTAGTTTTAGATTGTATGTTTGTAAACTAGAGGGTTTAATGGGTCTGGTGGTGTTACATTCACAAAAACTTTATTTTCTAGTTTTTTAAATTATATTATTATGTTTAATTATTAACGTGATCATTTATTATGTCTATTTTATATTTTAGGATTAATTATGTGTACGTGTTTTATTGTTTAGGATATGAAGTTTAAGAAACAGTATTAGATATGTATTTGTATTTTTGCTTTCAATATAAAAAGATTATCTCATAGTGTCATCACTGATCATGACAAATTAATTTACTATATCCTTTATTCAGGAAAAGTTCATAAAGTAAAATAAATTTCATTATTACATGGTTGTGCTTCAGATGTCATGTATCATGCAAAATACAGTATAGGCAGGCAATGCATTTATTTATTTCAGGGATGTTGTTTCTGCACTTCGCAATTTAATCAACAAAATATGATAATTTGTTGTCATCATATGTTATACTGCCATCTAGTGACACATAATGCAAAAAGCAGCGCTCCAATGAATACGAAAGATATTTACATGTACATTTACATTTAGCAGACGCTTTTGTCCAAAACGACTTACAAAGCGAGGAGAACAATGAAGCGATAAATCCTACGATAACAGAACGTGAAGTCATACAAAGGTATAATTCTTCTGGTTAGACAATGTTCCAGGGGTTCCTGTTGAAAAATATTATATTATATTATATTATATTATATTATATTATATTATATTAGATAGATAGATAGATAGATAGATAGATAGATAGATAGATAGATAGATAGATAGATCGTAGAGTGAGACTTACAACTTAACCTACTTCTGTCTTTACATATAGTTTTAATGGAAGAATCCTGAAACAAAAACACATCAGGTGAAGATACAGGTGTGAAGATGCGTCTCTCAACTTTCTCTTCACAATATCCCACAGATTCTCTATGGGGTTCAGGTCAGGAGAGTTGGCAGGCCAACTGAGCACAGTAATACCATGGTCAGTAAACCATTTACCAGTGGTTTTGGCACTGTGAGCAGGTGCCAGGTCGTGCTGAAAAATGAAATCTTCATCTTCATAAAGCTTTTCAGCAGATGGAAGCATGAAGTGCTCCAAAATCTCCTGATAGCTAGCTGCATTGACCCTGCCCTTGATAAAACACAGT